>JZKD02S1589580.1:38482-70379 GCA_000966675.3 Picea glauca | reverse complement strand
GAAAGGAAACCCCACTCAGAAACTGAACCATTGCACAGGTCAAGGTACAGTGGAAACATTTTGGCCCAGATGAGGCTACATGGGAAATGGAAGATGCCATGAAACAGGCATATCCCAGAGAAGCGCTTCTTGAACCCTTCAAGTTTAATCAATTCGGTTAGGGGCACAAGGATTCTAATTTTTTGAATTTCATGCTCGAAATTAAAAGAAGATGTAAGCTTTGGGGTTTCTCTTATTTTGGGGGCATGACTCTGGACTATGGGAGAGAGGGGTTGGTTTTTTCTACCTCTGTGACTGTCCGCTACTTCATTGGAAGGCCTCTCTATTCTAGTGGAATGCTCAGGAACATCAGGTGTTACTGCCTTCTTCTGAGATCTCAGGTCATACCTGCCTTGGCGGCCACTAGTCTTGTTTTCCATGCTCAGTTCATTTAGCTGACTATCCATGAGAGACTCCTCGTATGTTGATTAAGTGATATGAGGAAAAGGAGGAGTGTCCCCAAAGCAATGGATTTCAGGATCCAGCTCGTCTGTCTCCCCCTCTTCCCCCTCGGCCACAAAATTGTTTTGAAAGGGGGCCTGAATTTTCTGGTCTTCTCTGCCTCTTCCCCTTTCTCTTTGCACAATCAGAGGAGTAATATTGTTCGGCCTCCTGAAACCTCCTTTGTTTTCAACATTATGATGGCCCTTGTATGCTTGCCTCCCTTCCACCTTCATTTTCTCCGTCTCTGCAGACAGAGACTTCACCATTTTGGTCAGCTCATCCACTTAAGGGTGGGGCACCAATGGGCCAGAAGTTGAGGCTTCCGACCTTCCCTTTCTTTTGTCTGTGTCGGCCTTGTTCCTTAGTCGGTCAGCTGCTAACACATTGTATTCTACCTCTATGGCCACATATTGCATTTAAGCTAAGGAGGTGGCTCTTCTTTTTCTCAATAATAGACAGAAATTGGGGCCAAACACACTAGCATAAGAAATATTGGCTGAGGCTTCTGAGGGTTTTATTTCAGCAGGAATTTTATTATACATCTTATTAAATATTTTGGAGAAGTCAAAGATAGACTCTCCTTCCATTTTCTTCAAAGACCCTAACTCTGTCATGCAATACATGAAATCTTTTCTATCGCCCCACTGCCTCAGGAAAGCACCATCCAGGACCTTGATCCCAGCAATAGTTCTGGGGGCCAGTCCTCTAAACCACTTCCTCACCTCACCATCCAAGCTCTGGACGAAGACTCTCATCCATACATCTTCGTTTTCAATGTTCAGGTTGTCTGCATAACTGTAGAAAGCAGCCAGATGCTCTTCAACAGTTACATCCCCTTCCCCAGTGAACTTGAGCATGTATTTCAAGTAATCTCCAGCAGGGAGAGGATTCATAGGATGAGGTAGGATTAAGGGGGCATATCTGGTAGAGACTATGGCATCCATTCTATTTAGAGGGGGATTATCACCAGCCATAGGGATATTAGGTGGAGGAGAGCTTTAAGGAGAAGGAGTCCACGAAGGGGCTACTGGGAATGAGTCTCGAAGTGGAGTGGGAAACAAGAGGGGATTTAAGGAGAAGGATAACGAGCTCAAGTCAGCATGTGATCCTCTTTGTGCAGGAGTGGGAAAATCTTATGTAGTCTTGGGTCTGCACCAAGGTGAAGCTTCAGAGGAGAGGGGAGTGACAAGGATTTCTCCCTCCAATCCTAGACCAGGAGGGGAAAACTCAGCAGGAACACTCCCAAAATTTAGGAAACGGGAAACCTCCGAAGGAGGTTTATTAAGAAACTGAGGAGGAGAAAATGGAGTTCTTACAGAAGGAGATGATGGATTACCTGTTTCAGCGGTGGAAGCTTCTTCTTTAGGGGCCTTTCCTTTTCTGAGAACCACCTCTGGATCAGTTTCAGGTGTAGCTAGAGGCAGTTGTGGATGAGACCGCGTGTGTCTACCTCTGAAAGCCACAATTAATGCGGTAGGCTTGCCACAGTGGAGTCATCACAATGGATTCGCCAAGTGCACAGTAGCAATCTTCAAAGGCTCTGATACCCAATGCACCTTCGGAATTAGAGGTTCAATGTCATTCAATCCTGGGGAAAATTTTTAACTTCATCCCCGACAACGGTGCCATAAATGTTAGCATCAGAAGTCACCCCTGGATTGCAGCAGGAGCAGAGCCCAACGCCCATCAGTTTGTGTCACGATTTGTTTAATGGGGTGATTGATTGGAAGCAAACTCAAGACGGTGTGGTTCTAACTCCAAAACTAGGCCAAGCATGCATGGGCAAGTGAGGTCTTAGATAACTTCAGACAGTGAGTTGTAGTATAGTGGTGAGTAGGGGGAAGACTTATATCAGAGAGGTGCTAAAGTCTATCGTAAACATCAAGTTCCTAACAGAATGCAGAAGAAGACATCTAAATGCAAGATCTTCCTACATTCAAATGCAGAAAACCGGAGAAAACAATAATGCCACAATAAATCCTTTATCACGACATAATTTCCATAATTCGTGCGAATCAGTCGATCACGAACTCTCTCAGTATGATATGAAAACTAGATGAAATAAGGAAACTACCTTTCATTAAACAAGAAATGTTACGTACAGTTGCATAGCCCAGGAACTAGGGTGTGTGATAAAACTTTACAATCGGGATCTTCGCTCTAGCATCGATGCTTACAAAATACAAAACCTGAGCCTATATACTCAAGAGAATTCACCTAACAGAGGCGTGTTCGATCATCCAAGGCATGGTGTCCCTTCAACCAAATTTGGACGGATACCTTTCGTCAAACGCCACCTTAACTGCGCATGGATTTTGTAGGGGAGATGGTTGTGACATTAAAGGCCAACATGGCGTGCGCAGACTTTTTCTGATCAAATGAGGACCAACCATGACCCTTTGTAGAAAATCAATGTACAGGATCATCTTAGGCAGACTGTCTGTCGGAACCCTCGTACCTTGCATTGAATAAGTGAGTTGAGGCTTTAGCTACCTCTGTTCACCTTCATTTAATTCTTTTAGCGAGGACCAGGATCAAAATCAGGCTGAACTGGTCTTGGCATACACGGCATTTTCCTCTGTGGCAAAACCCAACTCTTTGGCACCTTTGCATAACTCCTTTCCTTTCTCAAGTGACCATGGGTTGTGACCCTATGTTTATTCCCAAAGCGCTTTCGACGTTTGCGAATGGAAGGTGTTAATCCCTATTTTTTGAAATCGCGATGGGCGAAACACCGAGATGGCTCAATCTGGTGCTACGCATCCTGCTGAGATCTGACGATCCTGAAACTTACTCGGTAATATTGTGGGCTCGGGTCCTGGACTCTCCCGGCACCTCGTGCATCGGAATAAAACAGAGCTAATCTTTGCACCCTAAAGTTGAGATGGGAGAAACGGTGAGGAAACTAATTGCGCGCCAGGTGTCTCCTATATATGAACGAGTGAGGCTACTTCGTGTTACTGCAGGCCCGGCTTTGGGTGCTTTCGGTGCTTTTGGGGTTCGGGGTTTCGAGATGTAGAACAACATAAAATCCTCACCCCTTGAACTCCCGAATGTTGAATCGTCGACGCGACTAGATCTCACGCCACGCGTCTTTGGATGGATGGCTGCTATCTTTCCTTTATGCAATATAGGCACTATCCATCGCGCCTAATCTCAGCACAACTTCGTTGTCTGTGATTTCCCACCAAACATTGATCTCCTCACATGGATGGATCTGGACCATTGACACTATAATTTTTCCTGCTCGCTTGATTTTAAGTTTGAAAAGGACTTCTTCCCTGAGCTGTGCTTGGGCGCTCCTCGTGCAACCCGCAGACCTGGATATCCCGATGCCGAAGACAAGAAATGTTGCTAATAGTATGTATATACTAATTCAAATTGAGCTAGAAGTTTTCCTGATAGAAAGATCACTTTAGGATGTTGTTTCAGTCTTGGGTCAGCCACTTTAGGATGGTAGAGTAGGAAGCAATCAAATATTTCTCTCAGCATGATAGAAGCGGAATATATTGCAGCATGTTCCACTAGTTGTGAAGCCATATGGCTTTGGATGTTGTTGACAGATCTATTAGATCGATGCACATAGAGATATAGTATCACTTCATTCATGATATGATGTGGAGAGGAGCTATAAAAATCCATTATGTCGGCACAAATGAGCAAGTTGCATATGTGTTGACCAAGCCTTTGTCTTATGTAAAGTTTGAGAAATTTCGAGACAAGCTTGGTATAGTCCAAAAGGACCTCCCTCGAAAGGGGGAGTAGTGTTGATGCCAGCCTTGTGTTGAATATTTCCAACTTTGTGTTGATGTTGATGTGATGCCAACATTGTGCTAAATATTTCCATCTTCATGCTTATGTTGTTGAGATTCCAGCCTCGTGCTGAAGATCTTCATGCTGATGTTGTTTTGATGCCAGCTTCGTGTTGATGTTGTTGTGATGCCAACTTCGTGCTGAATATTTCCATCTTTGTGCTAATGTTGTTGAGATGTCAGCTTTGTGCTGAAGATTTCCATCTTAGTGCTGATGTTGATGAGATGCCAACTTCATGCTGAATATTTCCAGCTTAATGTTGATGTTGTTGATGCTCCAGTCTTCATGTTGCAATGATGTTGTTGTTGATGTTGTATCAGCCTCGTGTTGTTATTGATGATGATGATGTATTAGTGTTATACTAACCCATGTTGATACAGATAATGATGATGCCACTTCAACTTCTTGTTGAAGATGATAATGATGATGCCACTTCAGCTTCTTGCTAAAGATGATAATGATGATGCCACTTCAAATTCTCGCTGAAGATTTTGATGATGATACTCTAGCCTCATGTTGATGAGGATGATGATGCTACTCCAGCTCCATGATGTGAAAAATGATGATGAGAAAGACTTCTGATGATTTATAGATGTGTCAGTCAGTGTTCCAGATGATGTTGATGTTGCTACCCTCTCTCTCTCTCTTGATGATGTTGTATTGAGTTGTGTCTATAGAATACCCTTCTTGTTAAGGGGGGATGTTGAAATATTGTAACTGCAAAGAGTATTATATTTATTATTGATTCATTATTAATTAGATCAATCCCCTTTTGTTGATTAATCATGTCGGGCATTGTAAATGACCAAATCCCCTTTTGTGGATTGGTCAAACCCTAACTATATTATGCTAATTAAGAAGTCGTCCCTCAGGCCTAATTAAAGTGGTTTTAACCACTAAGAATAGAAGTCGGCCCTGCCCAGTGAAGAGACACCATTCCAGTGCTTGCCAGCTAGTATAAATAAAGGAGGCTAGAACCTCATGTGTTCACTCACTCATTCGCTCAACAAGGGCACAAGTTTGGTAGCTGCAGTTGGTAGAAGAAGGAAGAGAGATGTGCATTGCTTAGTGTTAGATACTCTCTAATGTTTTGGTTTATTGTCTTGGCATTGTATTGGCTATCTATATTAAGGAATTTTTGTTGGGTTTTCTCCCCCATGAGGGTTTCCCGGGATAAATGTTATGTATCTTTTGATTGTGTTTCTTGTAGTGATCCTAACTATGTTATGGTTATCTAGTAAATTGAAAAGAAACCTAATAATAACTCAAAAATTAACAGGGAAAAAGGCATAATGTCTAAGAACATATGATGAAATATATAGAAATCTAATATACAACATAATCAAATGGCTTAGGTATTGAAATGATTCTCACCATAATACCCACTTGTACCTCATGGAGCAAGGCCCATTGCCTTCCAGAAGCCAACTAATGTGGTGGATGCCATCTGTAAACCTGTGACCATATGTGGTAGTGAGTGGGTTTTCCATCTGTGCAAAGGGTACTATTGGTCATGTAGACTCTCGACACTCCATATCTGCAACCTGAGGGCCTCGAGACATCATATCCTTAGTTATACACAAAATGGGGATAACACCTCCTACACAAGAGGAAGAGAATGAGGTTAATCGTTTTCCTTTTCATATTTTTGATGATACCCTATTCTATGATTCGAAAGGTGAAGAAGTAAGGGAATCCTTGCATGTACTAAACCATTCATGTTATGATAAAGGTAATGGCATGGTTGATAATATTGATGAGTTAATACATGTTGGGAGACACAAATGGGATGTGTTTGGTTATAATAAAGATCTCCTTTATGATATGGAAGGGCATATCCAAATGTTTCCTTTACAACTATCGTATGCGATTACTAATATTTCTAACATGTGGAAACAAGGAGATGGTATGGTTACAAATATTTTCCAAACACCCAAGGATGACCTAGTGCAATGTTATCATGAATATTTCAGATCATACCTTGAGTAGTTTGATGAGTATTCCTTTGAGCACTTGGATTTCTTCTATGAAAAAGATTATCAACCATTTTTATGCTCAGATATTGATAAGGGTGAGGACATTGCTTTCCTAAAGTAGGATACTTGTAACAAGGTTGTCCAAATCCCTATGATTACTTTACCTCATTATGTCACTAAGGATACAATTGGGGAATATGTCTCTTGTACCAAGTTTTCTCTAAGGCAAAACCTTCCTTTAGAATTCAAGGGTAGGTTGAATATCTTACGAAGAAGCTTATTATCTCAATCGTTCAACTCTCCCCTAAGAAGTTGGCAATCATCCTCTAGGTTCTTGTTAGTCCCTTCTTAGACCTCAGGATGTGATGACATCCAAGTTATCCAACCTTCAGACTCTTTGAGTCATCTTTGTGAGTCTTTGACTTTTGATTATCCCTTTCTGAGATGGATTGAGCACTTTCCCAGAAGTGTAACTTGGCATAATTTTTTCCCTCCCTCCTGCATCCATGAGCTAGACTTTATGATTTCCTATGATATGATACATGCTCTAACTCATGTTATTTTTGTGCTTAGCTTGTCATTGTTTTGGTTTATGATGAAACACAAAGGTAGGTGTTATGAGATATTGTTGGGATAGTTTCACTAGTTATATGAATACACCTAACATATAACCAACAGGTAAGTAGATGTAGGAAGGCATTTACATCCATTGTACATACCATTGTATATCATGTTAACATAGTTGTAGTTGCATTTTATTGTCTTGTCTCACTTATATATATGTATGCTCATGATTATAATTTGTTTTATTCCAATTTTTATATCATGTATGAACAAGGGTTGATATCACCACCCTAGATGTTACTAATATATTTTGTTGAGATTTAGGAAGCACATGTCATACCAGAGATGTTGAGGTTCTCATGCACTCTACGATGAGCTCATGTCCCCGAGTTGGAGCCATATGTTATCCCTTAGCCTAGGGATAACTAAGGAGATCGTGTCTCGAGGCCCGCATGTCAGCAGCAATATCAATCGCACTAGATTGGTCCCGAAGTGGCAGTGGGTCTTGCTCCATGAGGTAATGAGTCTAAATATCATGGTATATATCACTCCAATAATTGAAGCACTTGAACATGTTGTGTTGAATCCTTCTTCATTTCATGACGTTTTCTTGGAAATTATGATATTTGCCTTGTTTAAACTTGGGAGGGTTACACAGTGCTCTAGTAAGTTGATTTCCCTTTAGTATGGGTTGTTGCTGGGTGGATCTTTGAAGAGTCATTGTCTCTTCCCTCCATACTTACCACTTTCCATATTTATTCCTTCCATCTCCCCATATTTTGGGCATTGGGATAGGCTACACTAGGAAGGGTTGTACCTTACCTTGTGGGAAGAAGGGGATAAAGGCCCAGAGGGTAAACTAGTTGGAAAGAGTAAAAATTCATTTTGAAACCTTCAAGATTCTTCTCCTAGGGATCCCTAAGAAAGCTATGAAAATATTCTCACTAAGAAAAGGGGACCCACAAGATAACATGGATACTCAAGGTATTAGTTGATGGATAGGAGGTATCATCATGAGTCGACCTATTATGAACATGAACATGTAGCAGTATGACATTACCACCTATATGGTCACCAATCTAGGGTAGTGGTTCTTGTTTTCATAGCCAAGAGAAAGGGGTTCTCATCACAAGCTTGCCTTCTCATTTTCGTGAAATGTTTTGTGGATGACACTGTCACCTCTAGTCACCAAGCCAAGGTAGTGGTCCTCAACTATTCCCTTGTAGCACAAAAGAAAATATCAAAAGAGAGAAATCTAAGAAAGAATAACTAACAATGAATGGGATAGGAAACAATTGCATTCATGACAAGGTGCAACTCGCCCTCCATAAAGGCGCCATAGGTAAGACTCTACATTTCCCTATTATCACATGCACCCCATTCCCAAAGGTCTACCACATGCCACTTCATACACTTACATAACTTGGACTAGGCTCCACCTGGGAAACACCCTAGACTTAAGGAGCATTATCCCTATAGGACATCCTGAGACCCTTCCCAATCCTAAATTTGGCAAGTTTTATAACGTCTTTGAGCATTTGTTTGGTTTAGGGGGGTTTGATGCACATGTTTGGGTGGTTTTATTATTGGATGTTATTTACTTTCTATGCTACACATGACTCATGGACCCTTGGAGAGAATACCTATTTTTCTTTGCAAGACCTTTCCCGGTGGACAGGTATTCATGAGCAAATGACAAGTTCGAACCTTCATGAGGTATTGAATCCCAAGGATGGATGTTGAGACCCCGAGCTTGGGGCATGATAGTGATGACCATCTCATATGATAAAAGAATAGGTTGTTTCCTTTAGATGAACTTTGGTAGGCCTAGGGGGGTGGATTTCGCCCTCCATGCAGCAGGATTCTACCCTTTGGAGGCTAAGACATCATCCTTCTAGTCTAGGATGATAGGGTTCTTTGAAGATTATGGTAGCACATGTGGACAAATATTGAGGCCTTTGGAGACATAACGCCATGTTTTTGTAGCCTAACATCCCCTTGAGCAGACCTAACGTCACCCTAAAAGGGATGAAATCGCCTCATTTAGGGTTATTTTATGTAAATTTACTTAATTTGTAAATTAAGGGTAGAATTGTTGAGGTCAGCCCTGTATTTTAAAATAAATTTAATTTTAGGCTAGATTTTGGTATAAATACACAAAAATGACATTCATTTTCATCATAACTCTCCCATGAGAGAACGAAAGAGAGAGAGAGGATTGAAATTGGTTCCCTTTTAGGGTTTATTGGCTGAAATTGTGAGGCACACTTGTTTTGGAGGCTAAATTTTGCAACTTGGATCATTTTTTGGTGAAGTTACTTGACAATATAGGGTTTTATTGCTTGATTATTCTTGGTGAAGTAAATCTGCAATTGTCATTTCATTTTGAATGGTTATAATGGTATATTGTCTTATTCATGTTAAATATTATGAAATTGCTTACTTGACAAACCCTAGGAGTAAAGAACTTAAGTTTCTACTTCTTTTCTCTTCATTTGCTAGACTTTACTAACGTGGTTTAACCTAGACATGCTTCTAAATCCCTACTTAGAATCCATTCCCTAGTTTTTGTTGCACTAAATACATTTCAATAGTCTAAGGAGGAGTATGACGCTAGGACCTAAAAGTGA
Organism: Picea glauca; assembly: GCA_000966675.3. Lineage (NCBI taxonomy): Eukaryota > Viridiplantae > Streptophyta > Pinopsida > Pinales > Pinaceae > Picea > Picea glauca. The sequence continues at coordinate 60,913 of JZKD02S1589580.1, read as the reverse complement.
CTACTCTCTAGTTAGCTCACCTCCCTAAAGTTTGGATCCTAGAGGACATAAGGTGCTACTCCTCTAAATATTCTCCCTTTTAATTAGACACGTATAATCATCATTGTTTCTCGAAGTAAATGTTGTCAAACTCTTGACTCCAAAAACCTTTAAAGGCACTAGTCTCTCTTCTCTTTGATTGATTGATAAAAAAAACATTCAAACTTTAAGCTCTCAAGACTTCACTACCAAAACTAACACTAAATTATCCTAGACTAATAATTTCATTGTTGTTGTTATAATTTTCTGCTACATCCATATAACTATAGCAAATTTTTTTCATACTTAACATTAATTGTTGGATAATTACTTCAAAATTTGTTTGTGACTAGTTACTATCATTCTATATACTAAATTCCAAATCTTTATTGTCTTTTAAATAATTTTCTGAAGAATATTCTTGTAGTTGTTACATATTTCTCGGTGTTGTAAACTTATTTAATTATGTACTTTTATATCAACTAGGACACATTTCATTAGTTTATTGTCTATTAAAGCATTAATATCATTTTTGTACTTGAAGCTGTCATATATATGTGATTGTTTTCTTGTCTTGGGTAGGTACACTTTACTTCTGCATTTGCTTCATCTCTTAAGACATAAACTCAACAATACCACTTGACTTGAGTGACCAATGAGAGGGGGGGGTGCGGGTTGTGTTAATATTTACATCTTTTCTTTGTTTCACTAGCCCTTTAGGTCACTAGGGACATCTCCCTAGGGGTAGTTTTATCTTACTCCTAAACATAAAGGGTTTCCTATTAAGGTTATAGTGATAGGTCACCCCTATTTTACGCCAATATTCTCCCACTTTCCTTAGGCTCTGGGCAAGTACAGATTGTTCAATAACAACCCTTAACTGAGAGAAAACCAACCTTCCTTGGTGTCTCACCTCTGAAATCTTCATTGTATTAATTTCACCATTCACAATACAATACATACACAATATTTTAGGTATTTTGTAGCTACCAAAACCCTAATCCCTTAATCCAGGATTAATTTAGAAAACCACTAAAAATAGTAAAAACACTAAAATAGAAAAAAAGCACCAAAATTTTGGGCGTTGTCCCGAACCTCATCGGGGGGGGGGATAATCCTGTGCCCCCCCCTCCCCACCCTGGGACCCCCCTTGGAAAGCACCTGCCCACACACATGCAAAGAATATAACACCTACCCAACATTCTTCCACTTATTGGTTTCTTTGCATACAGGGAGTCACAAGATTACATAGTCAACAATCCAGGGCAACAATGCGCATTGTTTCTCTACACCAAGAGAAATTCTCACCGCTAATAGACTTTGTAAATGAATTTGCAACATTCTTCAAAGTGTCAACCTTCTCCAACAACACCTTCTTGTCTTCAAACATGTCTCTCATAAAGTGATACAGAACATCAATATGCTTTGTCTTTGAATGATAAGTTGGGTTCTTTTCTAGGAATATTGCACTTTGACTGTAACAATCTAACCTTACTACTTGTTGTACCAACCAATACCTGAACAAAATCTCTATAACCATATGGCTCGATTTCTTGCATGTGTGGTTGTTATGTATTCAGCTTATGTAGTTGAGAGTGCCACTACAACCCTTTTTCTCATCCAACTGATTGCTCCTCCAAATAGGTTAAACACATACTCAATTGTAGATCTTCTGCAATCAAGAACCCTAGCCCAGCTTGCATCAAGAAATCCATGTATGTCCAACACTTTGTCTAATCTTGGTCTTTGTTGGTAGCACAATCAATAACTAGAAGTGTCGCACAAATACCTGAAAACCCTCTTTACTACTACCCAATTGTCCTTCCGTGTTTTTGACATATACCTACTCAAAAATCCCACTACATGTGCAATGTTTGGTCTAGTATATACCATTACATACATCAAGATGCCAACTTCACTAGCATATGGAACATGGGACATGTTCTCTTTCTCTTCATGTGTCTTGGGACGCTGATCTACATATAAATTTACACCTACATAAATAGGAACCTTGACTGGTTTACTTTCCTGCATATTAAACCTCTATAATTTCATCTCAACATATTTTCTCTGATTCAACCAGTGTTTCATGTTTGCACGATCTCTTTTAATCTTCATTCCCATAAAGAAGTTAGCAGCACCGAGATCCTTCATGTCAAATTTGGAGGATAGATGTGATTTCACCTCCTTGATAACATCCATGTTATTTCCTACCAACAACATGTCATCGACATACAATGCTACATAAATGAAGTGATTCCAAATTGCTTGGATATACACAATGATCATCACTGCTTCTCACAAATCCCAATCCAAGGATGTATGTGTCAAACTTTTGGTACCACATCTTAAGTGATTTCTTCAAACCATATAGTGACTTCTTTAGCTTACAGACAAGCTCTTTCTTTTCCTTCACTGTAAAACATTTTGGCTGCTTGATGTATATTTATTCTTCCAGATCCCCATGTAGGAATTTTGTATTCACATCCATCTGTTCTACTGTAATTTTCCCAACCAATATTGCTTGGAACATTGAGGTTTTTATGTTTTTTTTTGGTTGTGGTATTTTGTCAAACACTTTACAGATTTGTCTTTTAGAGTTACGCTAGGGTTTATTGTGATAGTTTTGATGATGTTTGTAGCAAGTAAAAGATAGAAATGTAGCCAATAACATATACACAACAAGATACAGTAGAAGCAACTCAATTAAATGGCACAAATACCTCATATCTGATTTATTAATCATATATATAGCTAACCTTCATACAATAGTAGAGAAGATTTGGATCATATATAGAATAATAATGCATGTGAATAATAGTTCCTACAAAATACAATGGAATGATGAGGATATGACCTCATAATAATCCTCCAAGTTAAATACATAAGATATCCAAGAGTTCTCGTTGTATGTGTTTCCCTCCTCTAGCAAAGTGCTCCATTTTTTGGTGTAGAACCCCAGGGAAAATTTGGCCTCTAAGACGATGACCTTTGAATCACTGAAACCAAGTGCCAAAATGTAGATCGGGTGATATGAAACCCCTATGGTGAATATCCTAACTGTTGGGTGAGATATCACCCTCCAAAATACTAGATCCCTTATGCACAATGCGCCCTCCTGAAGAGAAACACACCCTCCCGAGTGATAGGATTAATGGGATGAAGAATCCACTCAAACAATGATGAAAAAAGGATTCAGGGTGATGAAAATCAGTCCTGGAATGAGATCTACTAAATATCTAGACACTGTAAACCAAATCAAACATGTCCTCCTCAACAAATGTGCCCAACCTGTAGAAGGACTCCAAAACTGTGCCCTTCTTCCTCAACTACTCCTGGAACTGAATAGAAAATGATGTAGAATGGTGAGGGAGGAATATTTCACCTCCTTGGCCAATCTTGGATCAGGAAAGGTGGGATCTTTCACCACCGAGCTGATATCTAGGGTTTGTTCAGTCAAAACCCCCAAGTATCATTGGTTCTGTAACAAGAATCCATACATCAAAATGATAATCAACATAATGAGAGAATAGAGGTCCCTATCTCTCTTTTATCCCCCAGTTCACCTTTTCCCTCCAAGTGACTTTTACTTTATTTTTATTATTCCTTAATTAAATCACTTTATTAAATAATTGACCTTTTTTCCTCTAAAAAGTGACTGCCATGTTTGGTCAAACCACAATCAACCACTTCCAAAGGAAATCAATAGTAAGAAAGATGAATGTTGCACAACTATACAATTAATGATACATAACAATATGAATTCCTCAAACATCTAGTAAAATGATTACTTGACCATCCATAAATCCACCCATAATCTGTCCTGGTAGTCAGTATTGGTCCATAGTTTTGTCTTTCATCTCATTTTTGCAAAGTTCTGAAAGAATGATTTCCATTCCTTTGGTGTGTATGATGAGGATGAAGATAGGGCATAGATTTATGTGTTGGTTGATCAAAGGAATTAGGTTCGCGGTTTGTTTCACTTGCAGGAATAAAACAACCCGACATATTGGAAACAATGTCATCTTTAACAACATTCTCAAATTATGGTGTGTTAGGAACTACCAACTCATCAATTTTTTCAACACAATTAACATTAGTTTGCTCTTCTAGAAAACCAATCTGAACTCCACTTGCAACAAATAAAACTTCCCTAGTTGCAGTAAGGTTAGGTGTAGGCAATGAGGAAATAACAACATCATATCCAAGACCTGTTCTAGATGGTTTCTTCATAGGGGTAATAGGAATAGAAATACCCTGTCCATTCTTCCCAAGTCCTCCTTTAGTATATCCCATTTCATTGAGTTGTCGGGATCTAATACATGTAGTGTGTTTTTCAAATATGGTGGAAATAACACAATTATTAGTCTTCTTACAAAAAACTAGACTACAATCAAGAGTATCAAGGGTGGAAGAAATAATGTGTGAGCTTGGTATCTCAACAACAATAGTCTTATTCTCAGCATTATGCAGTCAATGAACTTCATATTCAAGGTTCTTTTTGTAGTTCTGTAATCCCTTAATAATATCATCCTTCTCAGTCAGCTATAGCAACAAAGCATCATAATATTCTTTCAAATCCCGATATCAATCAAATAGGTGGTTGTTATATACTTGAATAGAATCATCTTCTGCATGAAGCTCATCTACAAAGGTATGTAAATGTAAAACTTCATGAGTCAAATGGGCATTGGTTTCCATCAACTGGCAGACTTCCATGCCCAAGGAAGTATTTTCTAGAAGAGATTTCAATTCCTTCTCTAGATCATCAAAAAGATCCAATTTGTCTACAAATTCATCTAAAAATTTATGGAAAACTGTCTACATGGTGCTCTCCATGATAGAAACCTTTTGGGAGTTCTTAGCCATAATAGTCTGAAACATGATAGATTCAGTATTCAACTAATTATTTAGTCTTTCATTCTCTATCCGCAACAAGGAAATGAAAAAATTTAATGTAATGACTTCTTGACCAAGCTAATCAACGACTTTCTTCTCATGGAATGCCTACAATATTTTACCCATTTTCAGATACAGTGACAATCTATGTAAGACATAATATCAAGTAGATAAAGGAATGATTCATGCCAAATAATACCACAAATCGAATTAGACCAATTGTTCATATTCTTACTTGAACCCAACAAGGACAAAAAAAAAAGATTTTGGCTGACCAAATTCCAAGAAGCTTGACTTTACCAAAAACAAATCTTCGAGGAAGTGTACCCATAAATTCAAACAATATCAAAAATTGTGAATAGTGGTTTGAAGAAGGAAAAAGAGAGTAGTTTGATCACAATGAATAATTCGACCTCAATGAGTATACAGATCACTAGAGCAAGTCAATTTTCATCCATGCAAAAAAGGAAATAACATAAATGCATAATCAATCCATCATTTACTCGAGGACCTATGCCTATAATGCATCACTTGGTTTTTTAATTATATCATTGGTTAGGTCTATCAGTGAAGGGAAAGAAAAATTGAGTCCCTTGTCGAGTCATACCAATTGAACCCTTTTGTAATTCGACAATAAGAGGCAGGGCAGATCTCCTTTCCACTCAACAAAAAAGTGATAGGGTATGCACACACATATCCAATCAAAAAATATTTTGGATAAGTTTATTAATGAGTTGGTCCACAAGTCAACAAATATTCTAGATGGATCGACGAGTTGATCCACTAGTTGATAAAGATTGTAGGCAGTTTGACTAGTTGATCCACTAGTAAAAAAAAATTATGTTTTATGGGATTTAATTCTAGTCAAGGGAGGTTGACTCAATGTCCAACAATATCTAGTCGAGTGAGATCTAAAGTTGATAGGAATGAAAATTAAAATAGATGATGTGAAATAAATTGATTGATTCTCGATCGAGTCTTTAGTTGGGTCGACCAAAAAAAATCCAACCAGTCGAGTCAAGCCACGAGTTATGTTTGGTCAAGTTAAGCTATAAGAATAATCTATATGGAACACTAGTCAACCAATATGTGAATCCAAGTCTATCGAAATGAGCACATCCATGCACGTGGGAGCTAGGTCATCCACAAAATTCTTGTCAAGTCAATGTCTAGTAAAAAAAGGCAAGTATGGTTGCACAGATCTTAGTATTGTTTGCAAGAAACTCTCTTTAGGTGGCATAGTCAACTTGCCTCCATGTTTTCGGTATACTAGTGGTTGATGTATCCAAAATGTGAGTCGGTCGACTCACCCTAGTGAGAGTTCAATGGGTGTACATCTTAAACGCATTCAATGGTCCCAAGGCATGTTATAGCATAGTTTTTAGTTTGGGAAAATCCCAACCCAAGAAACAAGTGTGTGACACAACTGGGGACACCTATCACTGTCACCTCAATATATATCCCTCGTTTTAGTGATGGAAAGTCCAACAAAAGGGAGGCTTCCTAGGTGACCCTAGGGGGATTATAAGGGAGAAGGCCAAGTGTTGAAGGAACCACCCCTATAGGTCACAATTAAAGGATCTTGAGTCTTGAAGGAGGATGATTATAGTTCAAGGAAAAGATTGCCAACATTGTGTTCCTGCAAAACATTGTTAGACAAGCCAAACCAAGACAATATATGATGATATAAGACCCAAGCCAAGGGGGGAATCAACAAGAAATCTTGTTGTCCCAAAATTGTAGCAATAAAATATCAGTAATAAAATTTTTATAATAACAGTAAATTAGATCATCTAACCAACATATAATATTGGGCAAATTAGCATGCACTTAGAGATAATATTCCAATGCTTAAAAGAATGAATTAAATGACAAAAGAGGGTTGTAAGAAAGAATTATAGAAAAATATTATGACAGCCTTATGGTTGTATCTTATTATTGCTAAAATAACAAATTTTAACCAACAAAATAAAAAATCAAGCCACCCAATCAATACCCCTTGAAAAGTAGATCAAAATTCACTACTTACATGCAAATTTCAATGGTCAAAAGTGAAGAAAATTTGTTGAGAAAGAGAGTTTATTTCAGCCCTAATGGTTGTATCTTAATGTTTATTAAAAACAAATAACCACTTGACCAATCAAGATGTCCTTGGAGCATAAGAGAGTATAAAGCATGTAAATTTCAAATCCAACTTGAACAATTCCAAACCATCAATTTTCATGTTTACCAAAGCAACAATTAGCAATCTCCAATGCAAATATTAGTGCCTTATTATTCGATGAATAGAGTCTTTTCCTTGGAAAGAAAACTAAAAAAGGAGAAAGAAGAGATCTTTTTTGAGATTTAAACCCTTATAAAACCCAATAAAAATCCTTCCAAATCGTCTAGTGTGGAATCCAAGATGAACTAGCGTTTAATGTTTCTCTAGGGGTGTAAACCCTCTTACTTCCTAGAGAAATTAACCCTAACTAAGCCTTGCAAAAAGGGTGTAAACCCTCTTACTCCTTGTTGCAAGCCTTATATCCCTTCAAAAGAAAAGAAGAATAACCTTGGTGGAGGGTGTAAGCTCTTTTACTCCTCTTGGGGTTTTAAGATATATTTCTGGAATTTAAACAAGAAAGATGACAATAAATTGTAGAAATTACTCACCAAATCCAAGAGATAGCATGCAAAAGACCCTTTACTACCAAATATCATCCAACAACTTGTCAATAAACACCATAAAGAGAAGTCTCTAGCCTTTATTGCTCCAATAAACAATGGTTGCATCCATTATGACAAGAAAAGAGAGATAGTGATTTGTCCAAGAGGGATGGAATTCCAACCCAAGAAGTGTTTTTATCAACTGATGAGATATGTCCAAATGAAAATGACTTGTCTCATATTTATATGAGTAAAATCAAGTCATATTTTGTCCATGTTATAATTAAATACACAATTTTAGGCTAAAACCTAAGTTACAATGCTTAATTAGCAAATTGTTTTGCTCTTTTTTCCCATATAAGCTACAAAAATACCAAAAATAAAAAAGAATGATGGCATGTAAATACGCAAAACTCTCCTCTAAGGTGGCATGTGTGAATACAATCCTCCAAATGCTAATACACCATTCTAGAAATATTCCATGCCATCCCCATATCAAGAAAAAAGGTGGGGCTTCAAGCCCACAACACCACCAAGTGCACTAAAATGGTCAAACATCCTCCCAAATGTGTGACATCAATCTCACTAAGAGAGACGTTTTTGCATAGGAGGGTGATGCCATCCCTCAGTTATCATCCTATACCTTGTTCATGTGCCAAGGAATTTCTCTAAGGTTAAACATCCATCATTCTAGGCCTCCAATGAGTAGGGCGCAACATCCATTTAACGAGCTTTCAATCCCCTATGAAGGTCCAAGTGGCTTAGTCCCTCCATGAATAGATTTCACCTGGAAAGATCCTATAAAGACAAACAAATACTCCCTCCAAGGGTCCACAAGTCATATGAATCATGCCAAGTAAGCCACATTTAATAAAAGAACCACCCAAACAAGTGAATTAAGTCCCCCCTTTTCAAATTAAACATGTGCTCAAAGACCTTATAAACTTTTCCAAATTTAGATATGGGAGGGGTGCAATGGCGCCCTATTGGGTAGGCCAATCCCCAAGTCAAGGAATGTTTCCCAAGAAGACCCTCTCTAAACCATGTAATGAGTATGATGTGGATGGGGGAAAATACTCTTCGGCATGGGGTTCTTGACATATCAAGGGCTCATATTGTCTCATTTACGGGTGCCTTTGTGGAGAGTGTGTTGCATCCCTTTGTTTGCAATGAAACATTTTCCAAGTCCTTTATTTTCCTTTCTTGTTATGGTACGAACATTGAGTTCTATGTGCAATGGAAATAAAAATAGCACCACAATGCCACTTGAAGTTAGAACACATTGAGTTCCATATGCATTGGAAATTAAAGGACACCGTAATGCATTCCACCATCGAGAGAGACCTTTTATTTTTAAAGGTCCTTCATTTTTATGGAGAAGCATTTCATGGCTCTCGGGACCTTAGGGGAAGCATTTAGAAGGATAATTCATGGATTTTTACTTTTACAATGCTCGCTACAACACCTCTGGGCCTTCAATCCCTTCTTCCCATGAAATGAGGTACAAGGCCTTCTCGGGGTCAATGAACCCAAAAAAAAAAAAAGATGAGGAAATATAGGGGAATAAGTGTGGAAAGTGGTAAGTATGAGCAGGAATGGTACAATGACCCTTCAAGGAGACTCTCCAGTAGAAACCCTTTTCCCAAGGGTGACCAACTTACTAGGATACCATGTCAACCACAAAGGTGAAATAAGGAAAAGGGTATAATTTCCAAGAAAATGTTTCACAATCAAGAAATGACTCTTTGAAACATGCTCAAATGCTTCAATTGTTAAAGTGACACTTACTGATCTGAAAATGAAAAGGCTTGAGTCTCTTTAAAATTGCAAGTGTACATTGTATGTTCTTGGGTAATAGGATCAAGTTACAAACACATAAAACTTAATGAGTTTTTTTCCTTAATCATGAGCAACATAAAAAAATACAAAAGCCATCAAAGTAAAAACATTAACACAACAAAATGATAAAAGAGTTCACCCCTCTCTTGGGCTACATCTCCTGGTCCAACTTCCAATGGATCATTTTCATTAATTCTCAAAGTTTCAAAATCAATGATTTACAATGCTTAGAATGTAAAATAGATGGCTTTAATGGCTCCAAAACATCCAAAAACCTCTAGTTGGGTTCTTCCTGCACTTGGTTTGGCCAAAAACTAAGTTGGAATCACTTCCTAGAAGTTTCTCCCAATTCTTTGTTGTCCTTTCTCACTAAAACGCGCCTGTGTGTGACTAACCTAGCTCACGGGTGTTTCCCGCGCCAAAAAATCAACACCATGCTCGCTCTGCAAATATTGGAAAATTTTCGAATGGTTAGCACGCCAAGTGCCTTAACCATCTGTTACACCTCAAAATTACTCACTTCAATAGTGTCGCAAGTGTCGTGATTACGAGTGTTGTAAGTGTCACATCTTGTCCGCAAGTGTCGCATCTTGACTACAAGTGTTGCAAGTGTCAAAAATAGTATGCTGTCATATTGCCTATGTTGTGCCCATAACGACATCATGAAGACACTTAAGACACCTCAAAGGATAGTTTTGAAGAAGAGAAATCACTTGACAAGAGGTACAAGCTTTTTACCATTGGAAAAACCACTCAAAAAATGCGTTTTGGAGAGGAGTGTTGCCCTACCCACAATCAGGGAGTGCTGGCACTCCCTGAGCCTCTTTGGGGGAGTGCTTGAGCACCCTATGCACACTTATGGGGGGGCACTACCCTCTTTTTAGCAAATTCTAGGTTTGTTAAGGCAAATTAGGGAAAAATCCCTCAAATCCTAATGGTAGTTGGATTCAAATAGATGGTCAAGGCATGATCTTAGGGGAGATCCACATCAAACTTATGATCTCATGAGTGAGATGAAATCAAATCCATCAATGGAGATTGATTGAGAAAAGGGGTTGGACAAGGAGAACTGGAAGAGGCTATTGCACCTTCATTCAAAGGATTGTAAGTACTTTTACTAGTTCTCATTAATATAATCAATGCTTGGCCTGTTTCTTTCAAACTTGTACTTGTTCCATATGAGTTTTTCTGCAGTAGATGGATCTATGATTGAGCTAATCTTAGTAGAGTAGGAAGTCCATTGTATCTTTGTTTGTTTTGCAGGACCTATCAAGGAGCTCAAGATTGAAGCTCGGCCTGGACTTTGCAAGGACAAACGTCGTTCATAAGGTACATATCTTTCTCCTTCTCTTTCTTTCATTATCTTGATTAGGTCTAAAAGGAATTCAGTGTCCATGTTAAGCACCTTCTATCTTTGCCTTAGGAGTTTAGAGACCAAGAGGGAATCCACTTGTCCATAGGGGGATTCACCTTGAACAGAAATTGGTGACTCCACTAGGGAGGATCTCTGATTTTTGTTTCCTTTCCCATATTTTGTTTTATCCCTTTTCCCACTCACTTGAACTTCTCCATGATGTGTCTCCGATCCTTAGATATTATTGTTGGCTTTTGGTTCATCTTACACACTAGATTTTTGCATTTTTCCTGAGTTTTTTTTATTTTCTGGGTAAAATTCTGAGTTTTTGCAGCAGAGTGCTTCCTTGCCCTTAGCACCAGAGCGTTGGCACTCCCTTATAGTGTTCCACAGTGTGTTGGAGTACTCCGTGTCCCCTTATGGGGGAGCGCTACCCATTTTTTGCAAACAATCTTCTTAAAAATTGGTTTTTTCTCAGTCTTTTTGTTGATTCATCTACTTAGGGTTCATTCTATCTTAGTGTGTCCTTGTTTGGTCCTCAAACCACCTTGTTTTATAAGGATTCATCATCTCTTGTTTGGATTTTTTGACATTTTTCCTTACTTTTCAATAACTCTTTGATCTTCACTATTTGAAGTCAATTTGTCGTTTTCTTCTCGTTTATCTGAATGAGTGAAAAAATTGTGAGTTTCAAATGTCTTTTGTACTTTGATTTCTGATCTTAGAGTCATCTTGTCCAAACTTTTTCTCCTTCCTTTTGAGTTTTTGGCCTTCTGTTTCTTGTTTGATCACAACAAGGGTGTCTTTTGGTTTATGTGAACTTTACTTTTAGATTGCTTAAATCTCACAACTCTTGAAGTCCGATTAGCATAAGAAGCTTTACATCTACTGGTTATCAGTCACATACAAACATTTTAGCATTGCGTTGGGTTCCTTATTGAGGACTATTGCATGAGGTCATTTCATCTTAGTGTTTGACGGTGAAAGGAAAATCCTTCTCCTTCCCTTAATTAGACATTCATTGAAAGAAAAGATTATTTATCATTTCTTATGCATGTTTTGGGAACTGAGTCATAATATCATCAGTCTTCACTCTCATACACCTCTGAGTAAACAACAACCACTAAAATCAATGCTTAACTAAAATTTATCATACTTTTTACATCTTTGTTAGCAAACCTACATTAGTTTAAGGTGTAGGGCTTTGGAATAGGTTGAAAGGATAACTTTCCAAAGCTATCAACCAAACATAGAATCTTACGATAGGGAGAGAAAATCCAATTGTCGTATGGGTTTTCTGGGATCCCCCTCTCACACATGGGTTACACACGAGGTCACATTCAGGTGAGTTACGAGATTATCCCTCCGTGGTTCAACTGTTTGTAGTGGTCAGATCGTATATTGGGGGTCACTTGAAGGCATACCCACGATTATGTGTGGGATCCTCTCGAGTTGATTTTAGAGTTGTTTTCCTGCCCATACGTTCTGAATGGACTGTCGACTGTACCCACCCAGGGGATGACTGTGAATTGGTGACCTTAGTAGCCATAATATTTAGAGTCTCACACAAGGTGACGGTGAAGGGAAGTCTCACTGTACCTGGAACAGATGTTGGTCAAACTCACTCGGGCTCCTTGGAGGGTAAATCCAAAATTACTGCATGGAAGCTTTCACTAAGGTGTAAGTCTGTTAAGAAGGTTGCCAACATAACTGATCCTCACTCTATCCCTGCCCCTTCCTATTTTGATCTCGCGACGTTGGATTTCATCACCAACTAGTGGTTTCATTGTGGGAAGGTTTTGTTTGATTGTTTTCTTCTCAGATTCATAGCGTTTGTTGGTTGTGTTACTTAGTGGATCTTAGGTCGAGTCAGTGTTAATGCCATCAAATCCTCAGAGTACCAATGGAGGAACCCCTTCTCCTGGGGAACCTTACACATTTCCTTCTTTTGGAAACTTTGGTCCTCCATAAATTGCCACACTGAGTCTTCCAGGACTCACCATCGGATTACCGATTTGGCTATGCCTCGCTCCAGTGATCTCGAATCCTCCCAATGCTTCAACTGCACCTAATACTTTGGATGTCAGTACATCACCCACACATCAAACTCACATCGAATTTTCTCCTTCTTCGCCCATTAAGTCTCCTTCCATTTCTCCTTCTTTGCCTAGTGAAAGCTCTAAAGCAAGTAGCCATGTTGATCAGAAGAAGAAGAAATTGAAAGAGAAGAAGAAGAAGAGACCAAAAAGGACCAAGGCTCCAACAACATCAGATATTGGATTCGAGCAACCAACTACTGTTAATAGTACTGGGAGTGTTGATGAGGTCAACAAGATTAAAATAAAGAATCCAAAACCCAAATTCCCTTACAGTCTTTGTAAGGATGACCACTTTCTGAGGGATTTCCTTGGTATTCCCAAGGTCTTAGAAATGTGGTTCTCCACGTCATCAGCCTCTACTGGCCATGCCGGTGATACCCCATCAACCAGTGACGTTAAGGTTGGTAAGAAGAAGACAACTGTCAAATTCCCTTGTATGTTATGCAAAGGTGATCATTATTCTCACCTTTATCCTCACATGGATGAGGCTTCTTCTATTTTGGAAAAACTTCAACTTCAAAAAGGTTATCGTAAGATTTCCCCCAACCCATCATTAGTTGATGGAATGGTCAATCCGGTTCCATCCCCAGTCAATCCTGTTGATCAGGTGGTCGATCTAGTTTCCTCCTCGATTGAACCACAAACCAAAGTAGTTGATCCAGTTCTGTCATCAATTACCCCTACTCTTCATCAAAAGAGTGTCACCCAAATAGTCGATCCATTTTCATCCTTGGTCGACCCCACTCTCCTGTTCGAGAGTGACACCAAAGAGGTCGATCTGTTTCCACCCATTGACCCCATTCTCCCCTTGGAGAATGAAACCCAAGTGCTTGATCTGGTTTTGTCATCGATCGATCTGACTCCTCCTTTGACAAGTTCCAAAGTGGTTGATCCAGTCCCTTCCTCAGTCAGTCCCACCCTTCATCTGAAGAGTGCCAAAGTGATTGCTCCGATAAAATTATTGGTCAATCCCACTCTTCCTCTGAAGTTTGCCTTTGTGATCGATTTGATCCCAACATCGGTTGATCGTACTCTCCCTCTAGAGAGTAAACCCGATACTGCCCACGTTTTTCTCGTTGATATAGAATCTACTGTGTTGGGGGGCATTCCTCATTCTCCCGCGAAACTCCCTCCAAGTAATGAGGCCATCCTTTTTGATTGGGGTGCGCTAATTGGACCTCGTCTTCCCTCTCACATTCCTTTCCAAATTACAGTACAGGTTTGTGGTTGGGACGTTCCTTAAACGTTGATAGATGAAGGTGTGTTCGTTAGTATTTTTTCCTCTATTACTTGTCATGCTTTGGACTATCCTCATCTTGCGATGGTTACATAGAATCTATTAGCTTTTAACAGAAGAACTAGTCAACCTTTAGGGTCCCTTCCTCAGTTTCTGGTAACTTTGGGAGGTAAAATTGCCTTTATTGATGTCATGGTAGTCCGAGACCCCTTGGATTTTTCTTTACTCCTTGGGTGGGATTATGTATATTCCATGAAAGCTATTGTGTCCACTCTTTTCTGTGTGATATTTTTCCCTCACGATGGAATAATTGTGACTATTAATCAACTTTCATTCATCGGTCCTGACTTGATTACCTCCCTGAATGGTTCTTTTATGACGATAGTGTCGCCCCCACCACATGTCAATTATGTGGCATTGTCTCCCATGCATTCGACTCCCGATGATTTGGATCTGGTAGTTGACATGGTAATATCTTCGGTAGGGTTATTCGAGCCTGATCTCCTTACCCCTGTTGTGACCCTCGACATGTGTTCCTTCTAGAGTGATTTTCTTCCATCTAGTGAAGATCTCTTGGAAGCCATGACCAAGTTTTGTCCCTTGACATGGTGTCCTTCTAGATAATTATTCTCTTGGAAGCCATGATCAAGAAGAGTCCATGAGCATAGTTTCTCTTCTCTTTAGCAAGCTCGTTAAAAAATGAAATAGAGGTCACGAGCATAGTTTTGCTTCTTTGTGGAAAGCTCGTTTAAAAAATGAAATAGAGGTCACGAGCATAGTTTTTCTTCTCTGTGGCAAACTTGTTAAAAAAATGAAACAGAAGCTTTGAGCATAGTTTTCCTCTCTGTAGAAATCTCGTTAAAAAATGAAACAACAATCTGGGGATTAAACTCAAAGCCCTGAGCATAGCTCTTTTTCTCTATCAAGCTCGTTAAAAAATGAAATAGTCACCTCTCCTATCCAATCGAGTATTTCACCAGATCTTATAGATGTCGAGTCGAGTCTTTCGTTAGATCTCATATTTGAACCTTCATTTCATCCATCTGTATCCTTTTTATCCATATAGTACATAAATTGGTGACAACCTCAAAGTCGATGAATGAATTGAAGCTTGGAGGGCATGTATCTAGACTTTGATGATCATTTTGGAGTTAAGCCACTAGCTTTCAAGATGGAGGCATACCGAGCTTAGTCTTTGTTCTTTCTCATGCTCGTAAATACATGAGAATGCAACCGGGTAAAATTTTATCTCTTTTTCAGACCTACATGGATAAACGAAAAAAGGAACCCCCTGGAGTCGTCTTTGAGCTCTTTTTAGACTCTCTAAACATGAAAATCTTGCCGAGTGATCTTGCTTCCTTTCCCACTCATTAAAAGGTTTGAAAGGGTGTATTTTGAGTGATAATTTATCTCTTTTTGGCGTCGTAAGACTAATATTATGAAAAAGGACAACATTGGAGTCATGTTTAAGTTGTTTCCAGACTCTCTAAATATGAAAAACCATTGAGTTTACCTTCTCTGGACTCGCTAAACATTCATACATTCAAGGGCCCATATGGGACTGAACCCTTACTTCTTCCAGTTCGTTAAATAAATGAAGAGGGACTTACCGAAGGTGATTCATATCGAGCATGTGTTACCCTCCTCGAGCTTGTTAAATTAAAAAGAGGTACTCATCTATCTGGATGGGGGAAAATTTGAAGGAAGCAAGCCAAGCTGTTTTTGAGAACACTACCAGTAACTCTTACGGTCGCCCTTGAAAACGAAACTTTGTCTTTGCACGCATTTTAATCTGCTAAACCTCTACACTGAGTGAATCCTCTGAATTTCTTTTACTCCTTTGGGTCACCTGACGAAAGTCATAGCATCCACTGCATTACCAAGTTTTGGTCCATGTCATGTTTCTACTATCGTGCGTCAATGTTCAAGGGAAGTATCTGCCTCGAGAGTCAGCCATCACAAATACCTTCTTTCAATACCTATGTCAGTCCATGTTCATTTGATCTACCAATTACATCTCTGTGTTAGTTTTTTGTCGTTGATGGGGGATACATCAAGGCCCTCCTTCGACGAGTCTATTCCTGTCGACTTCAACACATTATCCAGGGACTCAGACTTAGAAACCAGTTAGTACCTTGGAACCCACATGCCTCAATGGCAGGGCTCCTCGTGTCCAACAATGGGTTTACATCATTGACCTCTGATCAGATGATTCCACGGATGTTCAAATTCAAATCATCTATTCACATTTGTCGGAATGTACTAGAGTACCTTGGGAATCATTGACATCAATGGTGATTTCCCTCACACTTGTTAACGGTTTACATCATTGACTGGTAATCAAGTGGTTTCTGCCATATTCACATGGTTAGATTCGTACTACATTGGGATCGGTAAGAATACCCCAGGTTCATTCATCACTCTTATATGTACTTTGCCCAGGTTGCAAAGGAGTTCTTTTGAACTATGACACATATATTGTTACATAGATCCACTTTGTATTGGTCATGGCTATGTCTTGTCGTCTCGTAGATCCTCTGTGTATTATTTGTGGCTATGATCAGTTCAGGTCATAGGAGTATAGATCCACAGTGTATCTGCGGTGGCCATATTTTTCGGTTGCATGAGCTCCATGTGGCCATGTCCTAGCACCAAGTTCGGATCCGTTGGAAACTATTGGAATAATCTATGTGCCCAGGGTCATATGGTAAGGTAAGTGTAACCATGGGATAACCATTTGAAACCCCCCCCCACACCCATGTTTAACCATTGGATAGAGCATAGCTATGTGGTAAGGTCGTGTGGTGAGTGGTTGGTGTTATGGCTGAGGGTTGGGGTTAAGCCTCGACCCTTTTTCAGCCCGGACTAACAACCAATGAAAATTCAAATATTTAATTTAGACTATATGGTTAAGTCACATACGGTAGGAGGGTTGGTGGCATGGCCTACACCAACACTCTGCCACTCCCAGAGGTCGTGTTTTTGACCCCTGCGGACTCCAACCAAAATTTTACACCACGGAGGGGTGCCATGTGGCAGCCCATGTCTGAGCCACATGGAACCATACCATTGGTCCATAAACATGCCATGTGTTAGCATAATATAGGTCCACCTCATGTGCCAAATCACCTTCCATGTAATCCTCTGCCACATCACCACTTGCATGTATTAGTACAGTCACTCTGCCACGTGTCAGTACGGTCTGCACAGTCAACAGTAAGGACTATACAGTAAAAAAAAAGTTGCCTATTTGAAAAAGTGGACAAAACATGATATCTCTCGCATACAACATCCATTTGAACTTGTCCAATTTGCATTGGAATCATGAGGATGAGGCTTATGCTCGAGTCCATTTTCAAGCAATTTTGAGCACTTTGATTTTTGAGCATATTTTGACCACCTAGATCACTCCTCCCCATTGGGAAGATTTTGGACATCCAAAAGACTACTTTAAGTCAATATGAAGATGAGGTTACAACATCCTCACCTTTCCAACCTCAATCCATTTTTCCTTGCTTGGATTTGTGCCTTTAAGACCAACTCGAAGGTATTCCACATTCCCTCGTTTTGAAGTTCTCATCCACCTGTCAATGATTGTATCCTCATGCAGTTATGAAAGATATTCTGGCAAGAAATCATCTATGGAAGGAATCTGAACATCCTCTCCTTGATCATCAGTCAAAGGAGGCTCATACAATCTCAAATTCTCAACATTAACAACTGCATACATTTCCATAGAAGGAGGCAAATCCAAATGGAAGGCATTGTTACCAATCTTTTCAAGAATATTGAAAGGTCCATATCTAATTGGTTTTGGTTTTTTACCTTCTCCTTTAAGCCTCTCTTTGCTAATGTAAATCCAAACTTCATCTCTAACTTGGAAATTGCGATCAGCATGATGCTTGTCATATCTTGTCTTGTACTTGGATTGGCTCTTTTCCAACTGTTCTTGTACCATTTGATGTACCAGCTAAATTTGTTCAATGAACTTCTTTGCTCTATCAATGTCATAATGACCATCAATAGCAATATCCTTCCCAAAGATAAAATCTAAAGGAGATTTTGGCAAATAACCAAAACATGCCTCAAATGGAGATGTTTGAGTCGAAGAGTGCGTAGCCTGGTTGTAAGCATGTTGAATGTAGTGTAGGTGCTCATCCCAAAGCTTAGGATGCTTGATACAATAACGAGAAAGAAGATGCACTATTGTTCTATTCACCACTTATGTTTGACCATCCATTTGTGGATGAAATGTTGTGCTATTTTTCATCTTGGTGTCCATGAGTGCCCATAAGCTTG
The DNA here is from genome assembly GCA_000966675.3 of Picea glauca. Lineage (NCBI taxonomy): Eukaryota > Viridiplantae > Streptophyta > Pinopsida > Pinales > Pinaceae > Picea > Picea glauca. Next base: position 42,522 of record JZKD02S1589580.1, on the reverse strand, counting down.
ACCAAAAGTTCCCAATAAATCTAGAATCTTGATAAAAAATAATGGATTTGGGAAACCCAAAATGTACCCAAACATGCTAAAAGAAGATTTGTGTCATTTATTCAGTTGTAACCTGCCTCTTACAAGGAATCAAAATACACATTTTACTGAAACGGTCAACCACAACATAAATATAATCATGATTCTTTTTAGACATAGGTAGACCTCCTACAAAGTCCATGGAAATGCTTTCCCAAGGATGAGAAGGAACCGGAAGTGGAGTATACAAACCTAAATTTCTATTGTTATGCTTGCTTGTAGCACATAAAGAACATCCTCTTACATATCTTGAAACACTTTCATTCATTTTAGGCCAATAGCAATACCTTTGCAAATTAGCCACCATCTTGCTTACACCAAAGTGGTCAGCAATAAGAGAAGAATTAACTTCCCTTATGATGTTGACTCTTTCACCTTGTGGAATACATAACTTTCGAAGATGATACAAACGCTTATCATGCACATGGTAATCCAATTCCTCAACTTGATTAGAATGACAGAAATTTGCATAAACCTCTTTAAAATCAACATCTAAAGCATATTGTTCAACATAGCTCTCATGCATGGTAGAATTATGCTTAAGAATAATTAAAGCAGTAACAATAGGCCTAGAAATCATATCAACAACTTTGTTATAAATTTCTTTCTTATACCTTATAACCAAGTGGAATTGTTGTAGAAAACCCATCCATCTGAAGTGCCTTGCTTTTTGTAGCTTTGTTTGTGATTGTAAGTATTGCAATGGTTGATGATCTATGTGAATGATAGTTTATTTTCCCAAAAAATAATGTTTCAATTTTTTCACACTTTGCACCAATGCATACAACTCCTTATCATAAGTAGGATAGTTAATCACAAAACCATTAAAAGTTTCAGAATGAAAACAAATGGGCTTAACATGTTGTAACAATACTTCTCCCATTGCATAATGTCTTGCATCTGTTTGGAGTTGAACCAATCTTCTCCTTTAATGCATCAAAAGTTTTTTGTTGCTTGCCTCCCCATTGGAAAACGTGTTTGATGCTTGTCACTGTATGTAATGGAGCTACAATTGAATAAAAGTTAGCAATAAACTTTCTCCAATATTGGGATGCTCCCAAAAAGCTTCTTACCTCTGTCACATTGTTGGGCTTGGGCCAATCCAAAATGACTTTGACCTTGGAAGGATCAATTTTCAGTTCTCCTCATCCAACAATATGTCCCAAGTAAACAAGTGAGGTCTTTCCAAACTCACATTTAGACATCTTCAAAAAAAAAAATTATTTCTATAGATTTTAACCTTGTACAATATTCACTACAAACATATTTTCAGTAAAAGAACATAAAATATACAAAGGAAAATGAAAACATTACACATAGATTTTTCCCCTGGAAACCCAAACCAGGAAAACCAACATATTCTATATTCATTCATAGTGATATAGTTTTTACAATACAATATACATATAGGAGCCAACGACATCCAAAACCCTAACCCAATGACCTGGATTATTCAACAACCCTAATTCATTAACCGAAAATAGAAAACAATCGGCAAAAAAACATGTGTCGAAAAAACACCTAAATATGTGACACTGCTACTCTTGCAAAGAATATAACACACACCCAACACTTTCTTCAAGACATACAAAACTTACTTTACATGCATAACATGCTCTTCATGAGATTTTCTAAATATAAAAATTTCATCCAAGTAGACAATCACACAATCATCAAGAAAAAGCCTTAAAACATCATTCATGACTCTCATGAATGTAACAGGAGAATTACAAAGCCCAAATGGCATTACCATCCACTCAAACAAACCTTGCTTTTTTTTTTAAGTTGTCTTCCATGTGTCTCCTTCAGCAATCTTAATTTGATGATATCCACTTCTCAAATCCAACTTAGTAAAATGCTTAGCATCTTTCAATTGATCAAGCAAATCATCAATTCTAGGAAGAGGATAATCATTTTTTACCATAATTTTGTTCAAGGCTCTGAAATCTACACACATGTGCCATGTACCATCTTTCTTTGGCACTAAAACAATTGGTGACCCACATGGAGATGTGCTTGGCATGATGACCCCTTTGTCAAGCAACTCTTGGATTTGTTTTTTAATTTCATCATTCTCCATGACTGACATCCTGTACATACCAATGTTTGGAAGAGGACAATCTTATTGCAATTGTATCTCATGTTGGATACCCCTTTTTGGAGGCAATCCTTTTGGTTCTTGAAACATCCCTGTAACACACCCGACCCCTAAGTTCTCTTTTAAGGGGTGGGGTATGATAATTTTTCTTTCCTTAACTCTCTCTAGATTCCCCTTTCTTCAATATTGCAGGTTCTTCCAAACCCATGGGCTCTTTCCTTTACCCTTTGAAGGATTTGAGCAACAGGCGCTATCTTTCTAGGCTAGCCCTTTTCTTCATATGACCTCAGGCTGCGATCGCATGCCTAACCAGAAAGGCTCTTCGCGACTTCACATCTTCAGGTATTCTGCTGTGAGTCTCCCGACTTTCCAAATTCTGAACTAGAGCCTAGCGAGTGCTATCTCTTTCCCTTATTCTCCACTGATGTGACCTCCAGCTATGACCTAGGGCCCACTTTTGAGCATTTCAGAACTTTGCACTTCATGAACTCAAAATTTAGCTCACCTCCTTCTCCCTGAAGTCCAAACTTCAAACTTCACTTATGTCATATCAATAGTCCATAGCCTTCCACGATCCAACGGTCTAGATCGCATCGTGAATTCATGTTTCGGACTTCATAGGATCTATCCCCCTCATGATGATTACCAATCATTTGTTGAACTTGTGAAGACTGAAGGAGTTGAGGTGTTAATGCCTGCGCTCCTTCTTCAAATCTAACGATCGTGGCAGACCTTGGATCCTCTCGAATGGATCTCATCCATTCATCTTCCAAATGAAGGGATATTCCCTTTCGATACCTGAATCTCACTATCCTTCATGAGCTTCGTCAATTATGAAGGACTTAAGAACTTTACTCTCTTTCTCCTTAACTTAACACTTAGAAGGGTCTTCTACACACCCATTGCGCTCCTTCATGAAGTCTATAACTTAAGAGGTTCTTGACCTCTGCCCTCCTCATAGAGAATTTGTGCATACCTACACTATCTCTCCTAAGCTTCATAGACTCCATCCTCCTGGAGACTCAAGGAAACTAGGAGTGTTGATGTGCACCTGTGAAAACCGTGGTCAAGGTCGACAAACTCATAGTTCATGGCTCTAGCTTAAACCACCACAGGGCTCAAGAATTTATGAGTAAAAATCATGTCCAAACCATATAATCTCTTGCTTTCCTGATTACACAATCAAGAAGAAATAAAAGGGATACAATATAACCATTAATCAATCATGCACATCCCTAAAAAGTTTCACAGTATATCCAATTTCATTACACAGTTACAACTCAATTACACAGGGTAGGAGGATACATATCTATTACAAGTTGCAACCAACTAACTGGCTGTGGGTGTGTGCCTTTCCACCCAACCATAGGCTTAGAGGCATTCATTCTTATCACTTTGGCCACCCCCATTCCAAGCCATGATATCACTAGGGAACTATGCCATCTCTTAGATACCTTCTCTCTGTCACAGTATCCCTACGAGGTTTATCATATGCTTCATTGACATCAAGCTCGCGGCCCTTTGTTTGTTCTCAGCTGGAGAGCGCCCCTCCCGCGATATCTCATCTTCTTTTCCATTTTCCTATATGTATCTTACCTTCCTTCCTTAGGAAGGTTTTTGACCTATCTTGTTCCTTCTTTTAGAAGGAAGCTCGGGTCTCCAGGTCTTTGTGGTACTTCAGGCTGACAACCCATGTTTCCATTCATGGGGGTGGTTGATTATTCAACCACTAGTCCTTTCCTTCGTTAACTGATTCTTTCCTCTGGAGATATCATGGCTCATACTTCAAGGCTTCACCCCCCAACATTCATTTATGGTCAATTTAACAATAATACATTTACATCGTCAACATGCCTTATCATGG
>JZKD02S1589580.1:16509-26881 GCA_000966675.3 Picea glauca | reverse complement strand
ATCCCCCCACACCCACGCTTGACCATTGGATAGAGCATAGCTATGTGGTAAGTTTGTGTGGTGAGTGGTTAGTGTTATGGCCGAGGGCTCGGGCTAAGCCCCAACCCTTTTTCCACTCGAACTAACAACCAATGCAAATTCAAATATTTAATTTAGACTATATGGTTAAGTCACATACAGTAGGAGGGTTGGTGGCCCAACCTACACCAACACTCTGCCACTCCCAGAAATCGTGGGTTCGACCCTCGCAAACTCCAACCAAAATTTTACACCATGGAGGGGTGCCATGTGGCATCCCATGTCTGGGCCACATGGCACCATACCATTGGTCCACAAACACGCCACGTGTCAAAACCAAATAGGTCCACCTCATGTGCCAAATCACCTACCACATCAACCTCTGCCACATCACCACTTTCCACATGTCAGTACGGTCACCCTTCCATGTGTCAGTACGATCTGCACAGTCAGCAGTACAGACTATATAGTCAGCAAAAATTTTGTATGTTTGGAAAAGTAGATAGAACGTGATATCTCTCACATACGACATATGTTTGAACCTGTTCAAGTTGTGTTGGGATTGTGAGGATGAGGCCTACACACAAGTTTGTTTTCAAGCAATTCTGAGAACTTTGATTTTTGAGCATATTTTGATCCCCTGGATCACTTACCATGAGACTGGACTTGTTACCTCATGAAGCAAGACCTGCAATGATTTTTGGACCAGGTTAGTGTGGCCGAAACTGCTATGTTGTTGACAATGAATGATGATATGTGGTGGAGAGGAGGGGCTATGTTTGCTCAATGTAGGCTTTGGCGGTCTTCTGTATCTCAACACTTCATTTCTTCTACCTATGGGCCTTATAACATCATATCCCTATTTACCCCTAGGTTAGGGGGGTAATAGGGAACAAAAACAAAAGTGACCCAGATACTCAACGAGGATCAATCCATAATGGATTCACCATTGTTTGAACCTCATTCTCGTTCTTTGTGAACCCGAGATCACAAACCCAACAAATTTGATACCATGTTGGGTCAAACAAATAACTATAGAGGAGAACACAAATCCGAAAGTAGTGGTGGTGTTTAAAGACATTGTTGCATTGAATCACAATTGATCTTGATGATTTGATAATGATAGACCAATCTAAGGGATCAACTATAAATAGGCTTGGTCATGGGCCAAACCAAACAACCACGAACTACATCAGTTGTACATGTCCATAAAAGGTGGATCTGGAATCCAAATGTGGACACGGTCAAACATATTTAGTATGTGGTTGGCCCAAATAATTGGCCAACTCCCTTAATCCGATAAGGTGAGGTTTACCAAGGAACCTAATGTTCCAACACTTTTGTTGATTATGGTTCCCATCATTTTGGATACCTTTGATTCTGTCATTTATAATACCTTTTATTATTTTTTAAATAAGTTTCCTATTGTTATATAATCATAGAATGTTCGACCATTAATTCATTCTGATCGATTGTGGGTTTGTCCCATCATCCCTAGTAATTCAATTTCATGCTATGCTATAAATTTTGGCTTGAAACTCAATGGTTTTATTACCTTCAATAAAACCCTCCATCTTCACCTGTACTTTCCCTTGACATTATTGTGTTGTTGTTATTGTCAATTTTATATTTAGCTTGTTAGGAAAATAATGTGTTTCCTGGAATCATGTCCTTTTTCTTGTTTTTAAAATGGGTGGGCTATGTGAAGAACCTACACCTACCCTTTCCAGGAAATGGTTACGTTCAAAGGATGACACTATATATTCTATTGTTTAAGTTGTCTATCTAAGTATAGATGTTAGATTTATTGGAGTTCTCTCCTCCCATTTTTGTCAATTATTGCTCCTACTATATGGATCCAATGGTTCCTAGTGTATTTAGTATGGATCAATTCGGTTAACTGAGTAAATGCATGGATCACTTGCTCCACTACACCTATTTTGAAACAATTTTAAACTATTTACTCCCACCCACAACCTAGATCTCGATCTAGGGTGAGACTGGGCTATATTCCCCCCTACCAGAGCATTTTATATTTAGCTTGTGAACATAATCTATACATTTTTGTATTTAATGTGTTGTAGAGTTGAGAGAAGTCAAAAGGAAGTAGAAAATTCTATGGATGTTGGAAGCATGGAGTAAGAGAAAAGGGTGAGTTTGAAGAAAATAAAGGCGTAGGGATCTTATAATGGTGTATGGGGCTCAACCTTATTAGAGAATTATCGGTGAAAACTAAAATCCAAGAAAAGTAACCCAAGGAAATAAATCATGGATGATGTATATTCCCATTCCCATCTACAAGATGGTGGATGATAGTGTTGTGATGGTCGTGATGATGGAAAACTTGCAAAGAAAAGTGTGGTAGTTATGCTCTGGTTGGTAGAAACCAAAAATTACATAAGTATTACCATCCATCATGGATGTTATATCCATGATTTCTTGGTTGGTTAGTAAAAAATTATTACTAGTATGTATTGTCATAATCCATCCACCAATGGATGGCATGGAATGACATGAATTGGAGTAAGCTTCAAGAAAGATCATGCGTGAGTGTTTTTACATAACAAATATTTAGTAATAGTTGGTAGAAACCAAAAATTACAAAATTATTATCAATCATCATGGATGTTGCATCCATGATTTCTCGGTTGGTTAGTATAAATTTATTACTAGTTTGTATTGTCCTCATCCATCTGTCAATGTATGACATGGCATGGAGTAAGCTTCAAGAACGCACACGCGAGAGTGGTTTTGCATGAAAAATATTTAGTAATAGAGGTGGAAGATGTGATGTGCTCGGGCCCACATAGGGTCGTTACTTAAATGACAACAAACAAACTTAATTCAAACTTTAGAGAGTATTATCAAGAAGAACAGTTCAAGAAGGATAGTTTTATCCATGATTTCTTGGTTGGTTAGTACAAATTTGTTACTATTCTATATTGTCCTCATCCATCCGCCAATGGATGGAATGACATGGCATGAATTGGAGTAAACTTCAAGAACACACACGAGAGTGTTTTTTCACAACAAATATTTAGTAATAGTTGGTAGAAACCCAAAATTACTAAAGTATTATCATCCATAATGGTTGTTGCCTCCATGATTTATCGGTTGGTTAGTAGAAATTTATTACTAATTTGTATTGTCCTCATCCATCCACCAATGGATGGCATGACATGGCATGGATTGGAGTAAGATTCAAGAAAGCATGTGCCAGAGTGTTTTTGCACAACAAATATTTAGTAATAGTTGGTAGAAACTAAAAATTACAAAAGTATTATCAACCATCATGGATGTTGCATCCATGATTTCTCGGTTGGTTAGTACAAATATATTACTAGTATGTATTGTCCTCATCCATCCGTCAATGGATGGCATAGCATGGAGTAAGCTTCAAGCACACACATGCGAGAGTGTTTTTTCATGACAAATATTTAGTAATAGAGGTGGAAGGTGTAATGTGCTCGGGCCCACGCAAGGTTGTTACTTAAATGACAACAAAAAAACTTACTTCAAACTTTACAGAGTATTATCAAGAAGGACATTTCAAAAGTTACATAAAGATTAAAGTGACCAGTAATAAAGTAACAATGTTCAATGATAAAGAAAGATGAATAGTAAGAAAGTAATAGTATCTCTTATAACAAATAATAGATAATGGTCAATCTTAATATGTCTTCTTAACCTTCTCTTTTACCCACTCTTGATAGCTTTCTTATCTTTTCACATCTATAGATGAGAAAATAAAATTGATTTCCAAGACAATTCAAACCTTTAACTAGAGAAATATAACATTACATTGAAGGTGGTCTCCCAACCTTTAACTCAAGATATATAATATTGACTATGTTTCTCTTGCTCTCCAATATTAATAGTTATTTCTCCAAAGTCATATGTTTCACATAATTCTATTTACATTTTATTTTATGCTTTTGATTTTAATGCATTATATATATATAATGGTTTAATGTGTAAATACTAATAGATGAATAATACCCAAGAAAACAAAGTAGTTGACTTCAACTTATAATATATGCTTTGAAATTGATTTGCACTGTGCTATTATTGAAGTCATTTGACTTGATAATTTGTACTATCTTGGTGTTAAAATCAATGTACCTAATCAATTTCCATTGTGCTATCACTAAAATCAATGCACCATAGTGTTTTTTGTTATATCATTGTTAAAATCAATACAACTACTTGATTATTCTAAATATTCTTTCATTGTGTCATCATTGAAATCAATGCATTGTATTGTTTTGCATTATGTCATTATTGAAATCAATGCAACTTATTGCTTTAAATCATTCTTCATTGTCTTTGAAATAAATGCACCCTATTAATTTTTTTTTTATATCATCCCTGAAATCAAAGAAAGTACCTAATTTAATTTGAAACAATTTGAAAACTGATGATATGACATGACAGTGTCGTGATGAAAAAGGATGAGATGATCTAGTTTAGAAAATATGCTTTGAAATGAATGAAAAACAATAATTTTAGATGAATGAACTGATGTTGAAAAGCATGACACTTTTTTTCATAATAGACTTATTAAAAGTGTTATTGTATTTTTATATTCTACATAATGAAAATATAATAGTTTGTGCTAACTTTGAAGTCCCCCAAAAATCAAAATCTAATAAAATTTCGAAACTAAAAAATTATGGAGGCTAATGCCTATAAGACTTTCTTACCACAACCTTTGCCTTGTCATGTGTCTAAGTTCTAGCTCTAATATACTTTGGAAAACTATAGGCTAGTTTTGTATGAATTAAGAATATCATTTCAAACAATGCCTATTAAAACATTATGTGAACTTTTCATATCTTTTTCTATACTTCTTTTGTACTTTGGAAATAATTTTATGTTGAAATGGTTATGTGAACTTGTCATAACTTTGTCTTTTCTTATTTTATAGTTTAAAAAATATCACTTAAAGATTGTAAGGTTGATTCTCCAACATACATATAGACATGTTCAAACCTAATGTCTTTGGATAAGATGTCGACCAATAACCCTTTCACTCCTTCATCACCTTCCATTGTTATCTTGAGTATTCTCCATATTTTCCTATGTATATGCAAGTAAAGAGGTTACAAATTGACACATATGTGACCTATGCCAATTGATTTAGGTGGATATTCATTTTTTTAATTCACTATAAAATCTCTCCTTTATCTTTGATGCAGAGTCTCTCTATTATTAGGTTTAGCATCTTATTTTACTGTTCTCTAATCTTCTTTTGGATTTGAAATCAGAGTTTTGTTTATTTGAATTTATAATAAATAGTGTAATTTACTTGGGGCATGGCTTGCTTTTGACTAGACATTTCATCCTTTGGCCAAAATAGTTTCACTATAATATAATTAAAATTGAAATAAATTCATGAAAGTTTAAAATATTTTAAATTAAAATACACAATTTAGAAGGTGTCCATCTTGGTAACTATACATCAAATATGCAAAATAATTTAGGTTTTAAATGGTCATAGTCATATTAAGGTTTGATAAGTGCATATGTGCCATGTCCTACAATTATGTAGACATATTTGGAAAGGACACCAACTCATCATCATTAAATATGGCTTTCACCCCTTTGTAACTTTCCATTGTGATTGCAATTTCTCTCCAATTTTCTTCTATGTGATTTGTGAGGAAAGATTCCACACATTGACATAGAAGTCACCTATGTCCATTGATTTTAGGTGGGTATTCATCTATGTTATATACTCTCTCCATTATTAATAGGGGAAATATCAGAAGTAATTTTTTTATTTATATGGCATTCCTAAAATCTATGGATGTATACATATCATGTCCCCCTCACTCAGGATATATAAGGGAGATATGTAATTTCTTCATTCTTAACATGGAGTTGACACATGACATTTAAACAAATTATTAATAGTAAAAAAATTATTTTATTGTCCATTTTTAAGTAAAATATTTTAATAAATACATCTTAACTCTAGATTTACCATGATAAATCCGAAGTTAAAATGAATTTATATCCATTTAAAAAAAAAACTAAATCAACAAAACTTCAAAAATGAATATATAAAAAGTTTAACTCACTTCATTACAATATTAACCTTTCAAATACAAGGACTTGCACCTTTTAATAAAGCATTTAATTCCGCTTGAATTGTAAGATTATGATCTTCATATGGAAGACATATAATAGCATTATTATGATGTGTAAGTTGCACTTTTAATAAAATGTTTCATATCAATGAAAACTTAAATTTATTTTAATTATAATGGCAGTTGTATGGTAACACATGATAAGAAAGACAAATAACTTCATGGAATATATTATATAATCGATCAAACATTTCTCACTTCCCAAATTTCTTTCTTTACATGTACTGATCCAAATGACCTTTAATTTGTGGATTCTCTCATCCTTGGTATTTAAAACTAATCAAATTGTGTTTAATGGAGTTACATTTGAAGACTTTATAATGACCTTTGAGTAAATAACAATTCATACAAAGGAGAGGGAAGGATCGATTTTTTTCAAAGAAAATGTTTTTTGTTGGTTGTGAAGCCTAATTATCTTCCTGATTCAAAGGTCTTTTACTTTCAGCCGTGTTTATACCCCATGAAGTATTTACACCCCAGAAGTAAGTACACTCTTCCATGCGGAGGAGTGCATAGGGGGGGTACCCCCTCTGCGGGGTCTGGGGGCAAGCGGGCCCCCGAAGGAAAAATTGCCTTGTAAATGTATATTGTAATTTCATTGTAAATCTAGACCATTTATTATAAGGTTGCATATCTAACGGTAGAGATTATGTTAGGATTTTTTCCCTAAAAGGAAACCCTGTTTTATGAGGAAAATGTATTGTGGCTATGGTCGATGGCGAATATTGTATTCTGAGATATGAGACTGTGAAAGAAAGAAGAGGAAGTTACAATGGGTTTTGTTGTAGGTTGTATCCCTTCATATGCTGGATAATTATAAAGGAAGGACCTGGCAATTTCTCTGGTGGACGTAGCCCACACTAGGTGAACCACATAAATCTGTGTCTCTATTGTATTGTGTATATTTTGTGTTTTGTTTCCGCATTTGTTTTATTTTATTTCTCCATGGTCCTGTTTTTCTAACAACTGGTATTAGAGCAAAAGGTAACTCACAGGAAAAGAGGGCTCCTGGTTCAAGTGGCATCAATGTCTGAATATGGAAAGTTTAGGGTCGAGAAATTTAATGGCCATAACTACCAGTTATGGAAGATGTAGATGGAAGACTATTTATATCAAAATGATATATTCCTACCATTGGGCAGAATAGCAAAGAATCCGGTGGCTACGAAGGACGAAGAATGGGAGATTCTTGACAGAAAGGCTCTAGGAACGATACAGCTAAGCCTGACAGCTTCGGTGGATTTAAATATTTCCAAAGAAAAGACAACGAAGGGTTTGATGGATGCATTGACCAAATTGTATGAAAAACCCTCAGCGTCCAATAAGGTATCTCTAATGAAGAGATTATTTAATATGAAGATGTTAGAAGGTGGGTCTGTTGTAGATCATTTAAATGATTTTAATACGGTTACGAATCAACTAAGTTCTGTAAAAGTGGACTTTGATGATGAGGTCAGGGATCTTCTAGTCTTGTTCTCATTGCCAGAAAGTTGGAACGGCTTGGTCATGGCTGTAAGTAACTCTGTCTCTAGTTCAAATACTTTAAAATTTGATGATGTTGTTGGTGTTATCCTTAGTGATGAAATGCGATGGAAAAACACAGGTGAGACATCAGGAAATACATTGAACATGGAGAACAAGGGAAGACAAAAGGATAGAGGAAAGGGTTTCAAGAACCGTGGGAATTCTAGGAAGAGCAGATCTAAATCCAGACTTGGAAAGATAGAGTGCTGGAATTGTGGGAAGAAAGGACATTTGAAGAAAGACTGCAGAGCTCCAAAGAAACAAAGAGATGGACAACAGGAGAGAAATTAGGAAGCAAATGTAATGGGTGATATGTTACAAGATGCTTTGATTCTTTCTATATATAATATTTATGAGTCTTGGGTAGTAGATTTAGGGGCTTCATTTCATGCCACGCCCCATAGGAAACATTTTCTAAATTATGTTCAAGGTGATTTTGGACAGGTTCATTTGGGTGATGATGCATCATGCAAAATTGATGGAATGGGAAAAGTAAAAATAAAGTAATGCAATGGAAACCAATGGTTGTTGAAAGAGGTAATACATGTTCCAAATTTAAGGAAAAATCTAATTTCAATAGGGCAGTTGGAAAGTGAAGGTTGTGTATCCATATTTACAGATAAGATGTGGAAGGTCATCAAAGGATCATTGGTGATAGCGAAAGGAGAGAAGGTAAGTACATTGTATTTATGTACTGGTAATATTGAATCTTCTATCTCTTTAGCTTCTACATGAGTGGATACAACACTGTGGCATCATAGGATTGGACACATGAGTGAGAAGGGGATGCAAATACTTCACAAAAGAAATATGTTGCCAGATCTTAAACAATCTGATTTGGACTTCTGTGAGCATTGTGTTTATGGAAAATAGAAGAGAGTCATATTTCTCAGAGTCGGAAAAGAAAAGAAGACTGAAATGTTAGAGCTTGTGCATACAGATGTATGGGGACCAGATCAGGTATCATCTCTTGGTGGCTCCCATTATTATATTACTTTTATTGATGATGAAATTAGAAAAACTTGGGTTTATTGCATTCGACAAAAATCTGATGTTTTTGATACTTTTAAGAAATGGAAAGCTTTGGTTGAGAATGAGACAGGAAAAAATTTGAAGTGTCTCAGATCAGATAATGGAGGTGAATATTGCAGCAAGGAGTTTGATGATTATTTTTCATACCATGGGATTCGTAGAGAGAAGATAGTTCGAAGAAAACCACAAGAAAATGGTGTGTCAGAAAGGATGAACAGGACAATCATGGAGTGTGCAAGGAGTATGAGATTGCATGATGGTTTTCCCTTACAGTTTTGGGCAGATGCTATAGATACTGTTGTTTACTTAATAAACAGAGGACCTTCAAGCTCTTTGGATGGTATAATTCCAGAGGAGGAATGGACAGAAAAAAAAGGGTAAACTATTCTTTTTTGAAAACTTTCAGTTTTGAAGCATTTGTCCATATTGATAAAGAAAATAGAACAAAGTTTGAGGCAAAATCCAAGAAGTGTACCTTTATTGGATATGGTTTTAATGATTTTGGTTATCGCTTATGGGATTATGAAAATAGAAAAATCATTAGGAGTAGAGATGTTATATTCAATGAGAAGGTCATGTACAAAGATCAATTGTGGGGAAAGAAATAGGAAAAAGAAAAACAAGAATACACAGTGCTTGATGAGATCACTGAAAAAGAAATTCCAAAGGAACCAGAATATCAAAACGTACAACAACAGGAGCAGCAGGTACCTCAAACACCTGCAAGTGTTGTTAGAAAATCTACCAGGTTAAGTATACCCCCTGAACGATACTCTCCTTCTTTGTATTATTTATTGTTGACTGATTCCAGTGAACCAGGATGTTATGAAGAGGCAATGTAGGTAGACACCAAAAGGAAGTGGGAGCAAGGCATGAAAGAGAAAATGGATTCCTTGGTAAATAACCATACTTGGGACTTGGTTTAGTTGTCTGCAAGAAAAAAAGAATTGCAGAATAAATGGGTTTACAAGTTGAAGGAAGAAGATGGAGGAGAAAAGAGGTACAAGGCTAGACTTGTTGTAAAGGGGTTTGCACAAAAAAAAGGTATAGATTTTGATGAAATATTTTCTCCTGTTGTTAAAATAACTTCAATTAGAACTATTTTAAGTATTGTGGCAGCAAAAGATTTGCATCTTGAATAGTTAGGTGTAAAAACATCTTTTCTCCATGGGGATTTGGAGGAAGAGATTTATATGCAGCATCCACAGGGGTATGAGGTCAAAGGGAAGGAGAATTTGGTATGCAGACTGAAGAAGAGCTTATATGGCCTAAAGCAAGCTCCAAGGCAGTGGTATCTGAAGTTTGATAGGTTTATGACAGAACATGGTTATAATAGATGTCATTCTGATCATTGTGTTTATTTTAAAAAGCTATAAAATGGAATCTTTATTATCTTGCTATTGTATGTAGATGACATGCTTGTTGCATGGTCTAATATGTAGGATATAAATGTGCTCAAGAAGAAATTAATTCATTTGCGATGAAGGATTTGGGTGCTACAAAGAAAATCCTTGGTATGAGAATAACAAGGGACAGGAAAAATCGCAAACTGACATTGTCTCAGGGTGAGTACAAAGAGAAGGTGTTGGAGAGGTTTAGAATGCAGAATGCAAAACTAGTTAGTACACCTTTGGCCAGCCATTTCA
>JZKD02S1589569.1:0-10222 GCA_000966675.3 Picea glauca | reverse complement strand
AAACTTGGCTAACCAACCTATAACACATATTTACAATTCATTTCATACATCAGATTTACAACTGGGCTCGGTCTTGGGGACACTACACTTTCTCACTATGCTATAAATTTTAAGGGTTATTAGGTTGACTATCCCTGTATAGTTTCAGTCAAATACCGTTGATCATTACTTTTAGTTCAGTTCCTCCCAAGTTCTTTAGCTATACAGATCCCCCATCTGTGACAATCATTACTTCATATGGACCTAGCCAATGCATTCTAAACTTACCAGGGTGTTGCAAAAATTTTCTATCATAGAGAAGAACTAAGTATCCCTCCTTAAAGATCTTCTTTTTAATATATATGTCATGTCAGGATTTTTCCCTTGCTTTCTATACTTCCTGGTGGAGTCTTACCAGAATCCTGTTCTCTTCCATTTCCATTAGTTGACTTAACCTCTCCTGTACTATTCCTCTTTCTATCATGTTGGTAATTGATTCTATGTGCAGACTAGGTACCAGAAATTCTAATGGCACCACTGCTTCTTGTCCATACACCAATATAAATGGTGTATGTCCTGTCAACTTCTTGCATGTGGTCTTGTATTCCCACAATACTACTGGTATTTTCAAGTCCCAATCATCCCTGTTAACATTACAAATCTTAGTCAATACATTTTCCAAAATATTATTGAAAGCTTCTACTCTTCCATTTTCTTGAGGATGATATGGTGTACTCTTCTAGTGATAGAATTCAAACTCCTCAATCATAGTCCCTATTGAATTATTAATAAAATGAGTACCTTGATCACTCATCATAATCCCGGGACATCCAAATCTAGTGATCACTTGCTCAAATAAGAAGTGTGTTGTTGTTTCTACGCTACAATATTTGACTTGTGTTGCTTCTACCAATCTCTTTAATTATTTAGTCACAGTAATGATATACCTAGATCCTAACCTTTTTGCTAGTGGATTAATAGGTCCAACAAATTCTAATTCCCATTTTTCAAATACCTGTAGAGTCATTGCTGGTTTTTCCAACCCTTTGACAGAAATCACAGTTCTGGAAATAATCCTTGTCATCTTTATGGACTTTTAGCCACCATAATCCTATCTGCAATCCTTTCTGCATGGTATCTTTGATTTCATAGTGTCCTCCAACTATACTTTCATGAGATTCTACTAAAATTTTGGGCCATTCATGTTCCAATACACACCTTCTCAAAATGCTATATGTTCCCATATTGTATAAATGTCCTGCAATGAGTTGATAGTCTATAGCTTTGAATAACATATTTTTCTTTTGTGTCATGCTGAAGTCCCATGGCACAACCCCTGTACTTAAGTATTCAATAATATCAATGAAGTATTCATCATCTACCTATAGTAAAAATAAATGTGCATCGAGGAAGCTGTCTTCCAAGTTAGTAGGTTCCTCTCCACTGGTTACCCTTGACATGTGATTAGGTCCCGCATTCAACTTCTCTGGTTTGAATATCACTTCAAAGTCAAATTATTGGAATAATAATAGCCATCTACAGATCCTCCCCCCTAACACTGACTTGTTGGCTAGATATTTGAGGGAAGAATGGTCTGTGAACATTTTAAAGTGTTTACCCAGTAAATAGTGCCTGAATTTCTGAAGTGCATATACCATAGCTAGTCCTTCTCTTTCTATAGTGTTCTAATTTTTCTCAGATTCTGACAACTTTATGCTTGTAAAGGCTATAGTATGGTCTAAGTTCCCTACTCCTGGCTACACCAGAATTGCTCCAAGTGTTATGGATGATGCATCTACATGCACATGAAATGTCTTTTCCCAATCTGGAAATACTAATATAGGTATTGTTACCATATTTTCCTTTAGAGTGTACAATCCTTGATTACAGTCCTCATTCCACTAAAATATGGTGTCATTCTTTAACAATTTTTCCATTGGAGTAGTAATTTGTGCATACCCCTTTATAAATTTCATGTAATAGCTTGTATGTCCCATTGTGGCTCTTAACTAGTGCACTGACTTTGGTGGTGGTAAATTAACAATGAATGAAATCTTAATAGGGTCAACCAGTAAACCTTGTTTACACACTATATGTCCCAACAATATCCCAAAAGGTGTACCAAAAATATATTTCTTGATGTTTAATGATATCTGACATTGCCTGCATCTTTCCAACGTTATTATTAACACTTCTACATGGTCCTTTAACATACTATATATAGTCCAGTCATCCAGATATATTTCTAGAATATGATGTATGAATTCCTTAAAAGCAACTATGACTACCCTCGAAAAAATGGCTGGTGCATTCTTCAGTCCAAATGGCATGATTGTATATTGGTAGGATCCCCATTCTGTAGAAAAATTAGCCTTATACCTATCCTCTGAGATGTTTTGATTTGATGGTATCCTAAGAATCCATCTGTGAATGAATATGCTTCATAGCCTCCCACATTCTCTAAGACCTCATCTGTAAAAGGGGCAGGGAAAGGATCATGTAAGAAAGCATCATTAAGTTTACTCAGATATACACAAATACTTATCCCGCCTTGCTTCTTTTCTTGGAATACCATGGGATTGATCCATTCATATTCCTCTACTAGTTCTATAATGCCAACTTCCAAAATTTGGTCAATCTCTACTTTCACTTTCTGCTTATACACTGAAGTCAGTCTGTAAGGTATTTTCCTGACAGGTCTAGCCTCAGGTTTGATGGGTTTTTTGATCTCACCTAGCTCCCCTACTATACCTTTCATATTTGTAAAGGTTGTAGGGAATAGGTCAATGTATTTGTGCAATAATTTTGTTATTCTGTCTACTGTTTGTTCATCCAAATAGTCTGCAATACTTGCTATTTTAGGATTTTCATTCATCCCAATGTTGAATTTATTAACTTTTATTGGTGAAGAAAATAAATCCGACTCTAGAGATGGACCTTCCACCTCTCTTTCTCCCTCAATATCTATAATCTGAATGTTGTGCAAATCATATTCATCTAACGCTTCCTCTTAAACATGATAACATGAGAGTAACACTTTGACTGTATTTCTATTCTGATATTGATATTCTGTCATGATTTCAACTTTCGGTTCATCAACAAATTTCATTTGTCATATCATCTTTTTCACCGATTCAATGTTGGGGTTCTCATGTTTAAATGAGAAGGTTACTACAAAATTCTGCTGTAATCCTATCCATTATGTAGTGCCTCTGTGCATCTCCTAGTATATATACCAATTCCCTGGGATTCCTTCCAATGTATGGATAAAGTGATGAGGCCATTCCTCTAGTGGTTTCATCCTCCATTGTGTCTTACACTTCTCCAAGTGTTCCACTGGTGTTCCTTTCCCATCGTACCTTTTCATTTTATTTCTCCCTTATTCTGCACCAAATCTAATGCACAATAGTCATTTAAATTGATACCAATCCTGAATTGTTTCTTTGTGTGCACCCCACCATATTGAAAGTGTTTCCTTGAGTGCAATATCTAGGGATAAGAGCCTCTGATTTTCTAACACTTCCTCCTCATATTTTGTCAAAAATTCCTCTAATTCATTTATCCCATGAAAACTGGGAGGTTCTCTTATCTCTGTACCAACCCATCTTACTGCACGATCTATTCTTGTGCACCTTCTTGTGGAAACTTCATGTAAGCATTGTTTCCAATTCTCCAAACATGTGTCTGAGTCAGAAGGTTTTATTGGATAAATCGGTGAATGTAGACATAAACTGATCTCCCTATATCCACCTAGATCTAGAACAAAAAAAGAAACGACATGACGCTTTCCCTAAGCTTTAATCATTGAGTTTACTATCAAACAAGAGATGAATGACATACCTTTGAATATCTCTTTGTTATATCTTTGTTGTCCCTTCTCCGCTTTGGTGCTCTTGTGATATTGGATCTGCAATGAAACACAAACCAACCAAAGTGAAAGCAACAATAGTATATTCAATGAAAACTTACACATGTGATCACAGAGTCATGTAATAAAATGAGAATGATTTTATGGGAAAGAAACATGCCACTGTATTATATTAAATAAAAGTGGAAGATACAACCAAACAAACTTGATGTTGCAAGGTTCCCTTTCGGTGGCCCTTTTCTCCAACACACACACTTGTTCCAAACTTGCACGAAGAGGATTCACAATAACTTGATGGACATATGAAGACCTCAAGCATCAATTGAGATAGAATCCCTCGCACAATTTTCAGCCTATTCCTTCATTATTTTGCTGCTTGCTCTTTCTTTCTTAATCTTGATTAACCTTTTCCATGAGAAATCCATCATTATATAGGAGAAAGAGAGATGGTTAAAGACATTAGAATGATCCCACCAAATCATAGAAGTGAGTAGGATCCCAATGATACAGATGCCACCTCATATTCTAGAAGATCCCTTCTAGAACTTTCGTGAACTTCGACCTTTTCTCAGTCTTCCAATGCTACCACACCTTGGATATAGTGCAGCCTATGAAAACATCGCAATCCATTTCATGACAGCCTATGTAAATCATGCATCTCCGCACTATACCTTATGGTTGGCATGCGACGTCCTTCTAAAAACAAGTTTTGTAGAAGAGGGAGCTAGTCACTTTTCTCATGAAGAAAGCTTCTTTTGGAAGCCTAAACACATGCTATAGAAACATCACCAGGGTGACTAAAATAATGTGTAACAAAAGCACATGATGTAATGCTTCTCCAGCTGAGTACCCCATTTTCAGTTGGTTTAACACAATCCTCTTGTCGTGCAATGGTTATATATAACTGTTTTATTTCTTCCAAATCTAAACAAGTGGCCTCTACAAACCTTTTTCCTTCTGAAGGATCCAATGGTGCAATGAATCTATATTCGTCTGATTCAAAAGTCATTTTTCTTGTCTCTAGGTTGATTATAGCTTGGTTATAAAATTCCCAATCCAATCCAAGTAATTCTAGGTAAGGTGTTGTCCCATCCACTATCTCTATCACTTCAAAGTCTGCCATAGTGCGCCCTCCATCCAAATCTACCGTCACACCTTTAAGCCTTCCAATGGGTAACACCATGTGTTGATTTTATAGTTTCAACTGGACTGGTGAATATCCTAGGGTGGGTTCCCCCATACATTGCCACATATTCTTAGGTAAGACATTTACTTCAGAATCTAAATCCAGTATAACATCTCCCATGTTGAAATCTCCAATGTTGGCATTCAGTTTGATTTCTCTGCTTGTCCTTCTTCTTGTATGGAGATGATTGATTGTTTTCTTCTCTAACTTCCCTTCTACCTCTGTGTTACATATTTCTAGCATATTTTGTAAGACTTTAAAATATGATGGATCATTTGATAACTTAACACAAGATTGCATAAAAGTCTTTATGGTACTTACTTTCTCTAGAGGTTGTTCTTTATTGGTATGGTCCATTGAGAATGGCATCCCATATATTGGTGGGTTCTAATTTTGCTGTGAAATTGATGTAAACTGAACATTCTTCTTGAGAAACTCATGTCTAGCCTCCTTAAATGTTTCCTTTTCTTTCCACACGTCAAACTTCTTATGTGGCTCAATGTTCTTATTAACCCATTGGTGTTGAGATGGATCTTGTGTTTTTGCATCAGTTCCTATCTTGGATCCTCCTTAAGTGACTACATTGATGTTTCTCCCATCATCAATCGATTCTGTAGATATCCATTGGACATTCTGGTTGTTCTTGTTCCGGTTTTCCTCGATCTTTACCAAGAGTGTTGGGAAGTCTTCTGTGTCATGGTATGCTGTGTGACAATACATACATGTCGCTGGTGGAAGTGGACAATCCCTTGCATAATGTCCTGGTTATTGGAATTTGTGGCACACTATTGGTTCTATGCCTCATCATCCACCTCTATATCCACCTCGATCTTCATGCGGTGCATTGTATTGAGGTACCTAGTTATGTTGCGCAGGGTTATACTGTGGTTGCACATTATTATACTTCGGTTGCACATTGTTGTATTGTTGTTGCACATTGTTGTATGGTGGTGGTACCTGGTTGAAATGAGGTGCATATTCTCCTTTCATCATTTCTTCCTGCACCCTATAAGTATCTAAAGTTATTTCTCTCATCAGTTCCATCGTTCTACAATCCTTATCATAATGACCCACTGACTTGAAAAAATTGCAATATGAACTTTTGGGTACTATCTTATATTTCTACATTATTGGACAATGATATGGATCATGGACATGCATTTTACAAATCTCACACCATGGTCCTCCTATTGGAAATGAGTTTGGCACCCCTGTCACCATATACTACACAAAATTTGGACATTCGTTCTTATCGTGTCCTTCTGTCCTGCATAGGGTACACCAAACATCTTATCTTTTCTCTTTTCCCTTATTCTGGTTAAGTTGAAATGTTATATTCTTCAAATCAGTCTTCTTCATCTCCTCTATTGTTGGATCTGTCTGCTAATACTAGTTCTCTTTCAGTTGTAAGGCTGCCTGCAGAGCCTCTGCCTGAGTTTGGAACTTATGTTGTCTTAACGAGTATTTCAAGTGTGGTAATAGTGAGTTCACAAATAAGTGCTTATGTTTCATGTCAATAATTGCATATTTCAACTTGCCTTTTAGTCGTTTGAACCTCTGATCAATATCCTAAACATACTCACCCGGTTTATTCTTAATTTAAATCATTTCATTCATGTATTGGCCTTCTGAGTTGGACTTCTGAAATTCGTTTACCAGTAGTTTTTTCACGTCTGCAATAGTCTTTGGTATTCCGTGTGGACTGTTTACATCTAGGCTCATATACCAGTCCATTGCATAGTCTTTTAGTGTGATAGATAATTGCGTGAGCTTTGTATCTTCATCTATGATTGTCTTTGCTTCATATATTTTCTCACAGATGAATAAGTTCTTTTCAGGGTCCTCTGATGCCTCTCCCCAAAATTCTAGTAATTTGATCATGGGATCATGTCCTGCCATTTTGAACTATGTTGAACTACTACCTCCAAACGGTGTAGATAATTGACTGTTACTTCCTAAATTGGCTCCCCTAGTTGATGCTCCTTGATTGGATGTTCATCCTATTTTATTTATTCTAATAAAATTCATTTGTATAAACATTGGTGTTCTTTCTAGTGTATTATTTGGACATGGGGTTGTAGGTTCCACATCGACGATGATATGGATTGGAGTTCTACCTTCATTTCCTGACCTTGGACCTCCTATTTTCCTTTCATATGTTGTGTGCAATATTTCCTCAATCTGCTCCATAGGCTGGAGATCCTCTACCTCTTCTTAATCTCTTTCCAAGCCCTCTTTATCAACTATGGTTCTCTTCTTTTTATTCATTTTATATTCGTAGGGTATTTCGTTGCACGTCTTTCCAACTTTTGCCATTATCTTCTTTATTTGGTCTTCTTCCATCATGATTGGGTGCATGGACTCCTTATTATTTCCTTTATCCATATCCTTTTCCATATCTCAACCTCCTATCAGTGCTTCCCCCCCTCCCCCATGTACGCAGGGAGGTACCGAATGAGAATTTTGTTAGGTATTATTAGTGGGCGTCATTCAATGTAAAGTGGAATAGGTCCACTATATTAAATAATGTCCACTATGATAGTTAGATATAATAAATATAAGAGGACTTTCTAGAAGGTTCCTAGGAGATAGAGAGTTCTATATAAAGAAGTGTAAGCAATGCATTGAAGCATAGTGAAGAATATTATTATTGTGCAAGCAAGGATTCCTTGGGTATTTTTATCCTTCCTTAAGGATTAATATATGGTGTTACCCTATCTCAAGGGTTTTGACTATTTCTTGTGTTCAATATTTTGGTGAATGGATTGGTTTGTTCTTGTTGTATTAAGGGTTATTTATGAAGTTATATTTTCATATATATTCAGGTACTTAACAAGTGGTATCAAAGAACTTTCATTGGTGAAAGAGGGGGATAAAGTTTTGGCTATTTTTGCATATATTTTTAGGGAAAAAAGAGGGCGACGCACTTCAAGTTCATATCTGAAACTTTTTAAGAATAATTTGGAAAAAAATGAATATTTGAATTCCTCTGGGAAAATTACCCAATTTGAAAAAAAACATCGACTGAAATGGAGTCTAGGAAGTGAAGTTATCAACATTTTAAATTCAACAGTTTTCATGGTTTTTCCGAAAAAATCTGCGATTTTGCAAAGTAACTTATTTTTTTTATAAGACCTAATTTTGTTTTGAGGTTATGGAAAACATGATAGTTTTTACTGGAAAATATGATGGTCCTATTATTGAAGAATTCATAAAATATATGAAGTCATCAAGGAAAGAGCATTGGAAATCTTTGGTAACTTTATCTTTAGAAGGTGATGCATTTATTTCGTGGAAATCGCTTAAGTATACCCATATAATGGAACTTTCCGACGAAGAATTTGAATTTTATTTAGGTGGCCTCATGTTGGAAAAAGGGATACAGAGATAACCAAGGGTTTATTTTCATGTGGAAACTTTATATTACAGGTTCATGGTTGTATTCATAAGGAGAAGGCTATTGCTTCTATTAACCCTATTTGCATGCATAATTTTATCAATATTCGGTTGGTTAATAGCCTGCAAGTTCTTGCAAAGAATGTTCAAGGCACATAGGTTGCGGGTGGAAAATTTCAATTTTTCAAATATTTAAATCTCAATATGGATAAATATGTGTTGCATTCATATTTTTATGCTATAGATATGGATTATGTGGATATTTCTTTGGGATATCCTTGGATGAACTCAGTTGGTATGGTTAATATTAATGTGAAAAAGAAGTTTTCAAAGTTATGGTACAAGAAAAAGAAAATCCCATTGTAGGATGTGTCTCTTAGTAAGATAGAAGGGCCCACTGTGGCAAGAAAAAAAGTTATTGTAGAGTTTGAAGTTGAATCAGAGGTAGAGTCTACTAAAGGAGATGAATAAAAGACACATGAAAGACACAATAATGAAGCCAAGGAGGTCATTGACTCAAAGGAACAATGTGTTATAGATTTGAATAAAAAAGAACAAATTCCTATAATTGTTGTATACCTCCATCCACATCATATAGAGAAACAACATTCATCTAGGAAAGGCTGTGAGAATCAACACATTTATGCACCAGTAGGGAACCAAAACAAAATCAATCAAGAGGTGCATGAAGGACTACCGACACTGCAGGAAGACATCTGGCTAGTGAAACAATCCCATGGAAACATAGGCACGTTGCGGATCCAGATCGTGGTGGCATGGAAACAATTGGACATCATGTTCATCTTCCATTAGGATGGATGGATGGTCCTACTTGGTACTAGTTGGCTAATTTTCTTAGCCGGTCATATTGTATGGTTTCTTCTTTTGTTTTGAGGATGAAACATGCGAAGGGGGATGGAATGTAGGATACCTAGGGAGGTAATATCGGGGTACCTAGAGAGGCACCCAATGGGAATGTGGTTATTTATTATTAGTGGAAGTAATTCAATGTAAGGTGGAATAGGTCCACTATATTATATAAATTCCACTATGGTAGTTAGATATAATAAATGTAAGAGGACTTTCTAGAAGGTTCCTAGGAGATAGAGAGTTCTATATAAAGAAGTGTAAGTAATGTATTGAAGCATAGTGAAGAATATTGCTATTGTAAAATCAAGGATTGTTTGGGGAGTTTTATCCTTCCTGAAGGATTAATATATGGTGTTACCCCACCTCAAGGGTTTTGACTATTGTTTTTGTTCAATATTTTGGTGAATGGTTTGGTTTGTTCTTGTTGAGATTAAGGGTTATTTATGAAGTTATATTTGCAGATCTATTTAGGTACTTAACTGATTGTCTTTGGAAAACGTATGATGAAATCCATGGAAATAATTTCCCATTTCCACTCTAGAATAGGAAAAGGTTGCAATAGACATGTAGGATGTCTGTGCTCAACTTTTACCTATTGACATTCTGGGCATTTGGCTATGTACTAAGCTATGTCCTGCTTCATCATGGGCCAATAATACAATTGCATTATCATTGTCACCATTTTATGTTAGACAGGGTGACCTACATATAGAGTTTTATGGAACTCATCCATAATTAGACGCCTCAAATATGTTGAATTAGGTACATAAAATATGTCATTATATAACAACATATTACCAGCTCCTACCTAATATCCTTGATAATTATTTTCCCTGGGTTTGCACTGTAACCCTTATTTCAATTGAGTGAAAAAGTCATCTCTTTGCAAGAGGGTTTCAATCCTATGCTTGATATCGGACTCT
>JZKD02S1589558.1:0-10222 GCA_000966675.3 Picea glauca | reverse complement strand
TTTAAAGTGAGGCGCACTTGTTGATGGAAGGATTTTCTTGGCATATTTGGCATTTCTCTTGAAGGAAGGTTTACAACTAGGGTTTGCACATGCTTTTTCTTCATGATATGTAAGTATATTTTCTGCAAAACTTCTTAATTGAATGGTTGTAGGTTTGTATTCTTGCATTTACTTATAAATTTGTTGATTTAAAAGCCTAGGTGACAAGCACACAAGTAGGTCCTTGTTTCATGTCCCCTTAAAGAGAAATATTCAGCCATTGAAGAAGGAAGAAAGAGCCTGGCCTTTGCTACACTCTTTTCACTTTTTCCCTTGTTCTAGCTGTGATTTTTAAAGGTTAAAAGGGAGGTGACGTCCCAAGCCTAGGTTATCTACACCTAGGGCCGTCCATCTTCTAGGGTTTGGTGATCGAGCCTTGCCATTGCAACATTCTCTCTCACCTCATTCTCTTGTTTTAGCTTATCTTTTATGCTAGCCGTTTTGCCAAGTTTGACCTAAGGAAGGAGGAAAGAGCACGAGGCATTGCTTAAGCAACACTAGAGTGAGCCTCTTTCCCCTAGGGTTTTGATTCTAGGGCCCTGCCATTGCAACACTCTAGAACCCTTCCCTCTTGTCCTTAGCCTTTATCCCTTCAATTCTTGCGTGCTCTCCTTAATTGACTCCATCTACCCTTAGGCACTGATCCTAGACACACAAAGTTGAAGTGATAGTGCTCAAACAACCTCTCAAAACTTTTAAATTTGAAACCCTAACTAACTAGCTAACCCTAACTAGGTTGACGTCACACTTGGTTATTCCATCTTGATGCAGCACCCTTTGATGATAAGCAATTAGATGACTTTTTAAAGCATTTATTGAGCAAAAGATTGATTAAATACATTGTTGGCTACATCATCTCAATAGTTATTGATGAATTGATATTCTCCATTTGCTATATTGATAAAACGTTGATCTCATTAATACCTGTTGTTTTACATTGCTTGAATATCGATGTCAGATAGTTACATGAAATACTAACCCATTGAATATAGCCTGCATATATATTATTTTTCTATTGTCTTGTTCCGGGCAGGTGTTCTCATTTGGGCATACACTTCTTTATTGGCTGATTAGCCGGACTATCTGACCTTGGTGGTAACCTGTGAGGAGGAATTTCTACTTTAAGATTTATACCTTTGCCTCTTCAAAACCCCAGGTTACCGGGGACGTCTCTCCTGGGCTAACCTCCCTGAATAGAAAGAACCTCCCCATTGTGGTGACATTGGGTGGGGAAGGTTCATGTTACGCCAGTTTGGCCTATACCTTCTAGCCATTTGACCTAGCTACAAACTGTGCGATAACAGTAACCATGCATGCTGCTACCTAATTCGAGTTCACTCTTCTCTCCCTCCTGCGCCCTTTATATACAGAGTTTGACCCTTCTTCACAAGCACTTGTTATGCAGCACAAGAGTGGAGAGAAGGAGACGGTTTGCAGTTGAAGTAAGGGCAGCGTTGGAGTTAATCTATTGCAGCTGATATACATAGTTGCTAAGGCAGCGAAGCATAATTTGGTGACTGTGTAAAAGGACAGCAAAGTTTTTGTATTAGTGCTGATTTATATCAGCAGTAAAAGGACAGCAAAGTTTTTGTACTAGTGCTGATTTATAACAGCAGTAAAGGACAATGAAGTTTTTGTTGTTTGCTGGTCACACAGTCAGGGACTTTCCATGGTGGTTTATTGTACATGATCTTACATATTATTTGCAATAAAGAAAACTCGTTTGTTGGGGTTTTTCTCCCTGTATAGGGTTTCCCCAGGGTATATGTGTTGTTGATGTGTATGCTTGTGGATCTACACGGTTCTGTAATGTTGAAAGGTATTAAGCTGGAATCAAAGTGTTGAAGAAATAAAAGAAATAATCTGCATATTAAATCAAGCTCAATAATTAACGTACACAACAACATCTTCTTGTTCATTCTCTCTGACTTGTCCTCAGATGCCCATGCAACATAGATCAACAAACAAAAAACAAAGCCATGCCTTCCTCTCCTCTTTCTGTAGTCTGGAAGAATCAGTTTCTTGTTGATGACTCTCTAATCAGCACGCCAATAGCATATCGCTACTCCACACCTTCTCTTTTGACCTTGAGCTCACCTCGTGCTCTGATACCAAAAGTTGGTATACATATAAAAAAATATATAAAGCGAGGCACACTGGGAAAATCATATTATGAAACCCCCGAAGGGGGAAATTCTATTAGTTAATCATTCCCGTGTGTACATAATGGTCTCTTTATAAAACCATAGGTGACCATAATTACCAAGTCAAATTAGGTAATTAGATCACATCATATCCTTAACCATCTCCACAATATCTCCTTAAATATCTCAACTCAATCCATGAGATCCTCATCCCTAATGTTTCTCATTATCCTCATGTTTGACTCATACGTAGAGTCGTAGACATTAAGCTTGGCCTACTTCATTACATTTGTGAAAATATATTACTCATAATTCACAAGTATGAATTATTCCTTCATTGTAATCCATTCTTTAAGGGCGACCATTGGCTATAGACAGACCATCCTTGACATTTCCCTGAGCCAGAGGGCCATATGCTCATGTAGATTGGTATTAAACATTACTTAAAGATTTATGCCGCCGTACATGCCATAGCCATGTGGTATTAGGCTGCATCCTCTTCCTTGTATCGCATGAGTTGAAGATAGGTGTGTGAGTATTTAGCTGGGCTATCCCATTCATAACTAAAGGAATACATCCAAGTAACTTGGCGTGTGAGAATCTTGGGAAGCTAGGATAACAATTTGGAGTGAGCGTACTAGCAATTCATGCCATTGGTCCAAAATCTATTTTGTGAAATTACTCCTTCTTCATGCGTCGGTCTCTCTATTTCCTCTCAATGTAGCTTGCTATGGTAGAATTGCACAACATTTGTGGGATGGTTATATGAATGGTCACCTTCTCATAGTGCTGTGTAGTAAATATTTCTTACAAATGATTGTTCCCATGACATTTAAAAACTGTTTTATAAAAGTTTGAAAGAAAACTGCCATCGAATGGATATTGTCTTAAAATAGTGTTAAATGGATTAAGAAAGAAATGTGGCCTTCTCATATATACGTTATTGAATGGTGACAAGTGAATGAGATTGAATTGAAATTTTGACTCTCAAATGAAGCTCAAAGGTGGGATTGGGTTTGTGAGCTATTTACATTCAGGATAAATTAGTTCAGGCACCATATCCTATCCAAGAATGATATCTCAGAACAATTAGAGTTTCACAAGTTGTCAGGATAGTTCATGATTAAAGTATCCTAATTATGAAGGTGCGAACCTTGCCTTGTTCTTTGGTCAAGAGACCTTTGAAGACAACACTTTGATGGGTGAGCCAATGTGTGCATATACACCTTGCCTTGTGTTCCAATAGAGAAGTTATTCAGTCATTATTATAGTGTTGGTGTATTAGTGAATGATGTGGCTGGGTTGAGTTGATCTCCACTAGATTTGTTGTAGTTTCCCTCCACAATACGTTATGTATGTGAAGTAATTAGTCCGAAAATAGAGCATTGTAAATAGAACCATC
This sequence comes from Picea glauca, assembly GCA_000966675.3. Taxonomy (NCBI): domain Eukaryota; kingdom Viridiplantae; phylum Streptophyta; class Pinopsida; order Pinales; family Pinaceae; genus Picea; species Picea glauca. Next base: position 6,637 of record JZKD02S1589558.1, on the reverse strand, counting down.
TTCTCATACCTCAAGAAAGGAAGCAAGATTTGAAGCAGAGAAACATAGCTAAGTTTTGAGTGTCTACTTGGTGATAGATAACAAAGAAACCGACTCTGAATCTCGATATTTATTGCCGTTGTAAATTGGTTTTTGCATGCAAACTACACCAAGGACAAAGATTTTTGTACAAGATAGAGAAAAAGAGATCAAAAGTTAATTCTCCAAAGTATTCGTGTTGGTGAAATGAGTGGGCTATAAGCCCCTCATTTACGGATCATATGGTATCAGAGTAGTTGAATCCTTGACTGTGATGCAACTACCAGAGCCCTGTCGACCAAACATGGGTAAAGAAAACAAAGAGAGGTTGGAAGACCTGCATGCCATCAATGCTCAACTTAAAGAAGAGGACAAACACTTGCAGGAACAAGTCCAGATGTTTAACCAAAGGATGAGAGAGATGGAGAGGAACCTTGAAAGTTCGATAAGACCACTGCCATTGCTAAAGAAGCAATTTGTTGAACACCAAGACTCCTTCACTGCAGCTATGAAATTGGGACAAGAGTAGAGTTCAACTTGTACACTTGGGAGGTGTTGAATCCACTGGGTGCGGTCTTGGGGGCGAGTCTTGAGTCGGGTTGTTGTCACCTAACACTCGACTCCTCTATCTAGGTTAACTCCTAGTGAAGCCAATGGGGGTAGTCCCTAATAAAATAATCTAAGGCTGATTAAGGTAAGTAAGGTGCCCTCCTCATGGGGAACTCCACCCAATTGTGTATAAATGTAAGAGCTCTCTCCCATTGTTTGCGAGTTGGAGCTTGGATGAGATGCTTGCTATTGTAATTGGTATATCATTTATATTTGAATAAAAAGGCTTTGGAGGCTACTTAATGGTGTGGAGCTATTGTGTGTGGATCATCTATGTGTATGGTGTACATGAGGTATATGTGTTGTTGATTATTTCTTGCAATTTCTTTTGGTAAATCTTGGCCTTGTAAGGGGAGCTATCTCTCAATAGGATAGAAGTAGGAAGCTTGCTTGCTTTTTTGTTTCTATTGTCTTATATATGCTAGGTAGTTTGAAGTGCATGCTTATTTTGTTTAATTCTCATGCTCTCAAATTTCTCTAAATTATATGACACCAATGCGGTTAACCACTTTGCAAGAAGTTTGAAGTTGTGCAGGATATCTCATTTGAAGGAGAGGCTAAGTTAGCTTGCTGCCCCCTCACTCTTCAAAATTTGTGGTGAAGTAACATAGTCCCTCCACTCTCCATCGAAACATGAAACTCCATTGCCCAAGGGTTCAAGAAATTCAAGCATTTCTTTCTTCTCTTTCTCATCAAATTTATATCCTTTGGTTACTTGTTCAAAATACTCATAAAGTAAAAGATTGTTGGTTCTAAGATTGAATATCTCATTTACTTTAAGCATTTCAAAGCAAGTAGTTTAGATCTCAAATTCTAAAGAAAGATTCAACTAGATCTAGTTTGTTTCTTTTCATCTTTAGTCTCAATCTTTTCTGCAATTTTTTAAAGGCTAAAGATAGGTGCTTTCCAAGAGCTTAATTTCCTTATTTAAACAAAGCTTACTGTCTTTATATTTCTGTTTTAGGACAGCGAAAATAATAGTAAGAAAATGGCTTTCTTTACTTAGTTTAAATTTGAAATTTTGCAAGTTTTTTATAAGTTTTACTTAGTCAAATTTTTTGTAGATTTTTTCTAATAACCCAAGACACTTCCAAAGTGTTTTTTTGGGCATCTTTTGCTATCTTTTGTTCGTTGATTTATGCAGGTTGACGAACAGATAGGAAGAAACTCTGTCCGTTTTGGGCGGATTAGGAGCATTCGGGACCCCTGGGAGCACCCATTTTACTTGATAAATCTTTGTAAAGCATTGTAAAGACTTGTGACCCCCCTAATGAATGGTCACAAGTCACTTCCATAAAATCTTGTGTAATATCTTAATAAAATCAGTGGGACTACAAGCTCCCGCTCTTCATTCCCCCTGGGGGAACGGTGTTTTCGGTGGTGGTGTCAATTTTTGCAAGTTTTAGCTTAGATTTGATTTTGCATAAGTAAATTAAGCTAAAGTAATCTTTAATCCATCACAAAGCACAATTAATCAGTTTAGATCAATTTTTCCCTTTTGCAAAGTAGAACACTAATTGCTAGATTAGCTTTATTTTCTGCAATTTCAATTTGGCAAATAAACCATCCCCTCAGTGAACTCGCAAGAGGCCTGGTCAGTGTGGATCTAGTAATTAGTCTCACATTTATTTTACTTGTCATAAAATAAACAAATTCCCCTCAGCTCAAAGTGCGGTTCTAGACCCTTCCAGTTGCGAGCTAGTCTCGATTTGGTGGGAGTAAGTTCATACATGCTGTGATGGTCAGTGGTTGATAGTTTAATTAAGACAACCCCCAAAGTAGTTAACTTAATGCGCAGGAAAACGCCTTGAAGTGACTTGAGAAGTAAGGCCGACCCTCTCAGAACCTGGCTTCCCACCCGTTTTAGACATCCAACACTTTGAGTGAGTTTTACTGGTGAGACCATTGGGTTTCGGTAAAACTCTCCACAAGTTTCCAAACAAAGAGTTAACCTCCAAGGAGGCCCAAACCATTTCATTAACTGAACATTAATTTATCCCAATAAAACATGCGAACTACATTGCCCACGGTTCACTTTAAGGCACTGGTCTCAATTTTTCACACTTAGCAAAGCCACAGGCTTCATTTCAAGTTTGGTTATCTATTTAAGTTAATTTGAATGAAACTTACATCTAACAATTTTTTCTCAGTATCCTTTTGATGCAAGTATATGCTTATTTGATTATATATCGTGGTGAATGTTTACTCAATGTTTTATCAGTTTATGGTTGATGGTTTAAAAGAATAATAAACTCCTAGATTTCATTTCTGTACTTAGCTTAGATCAAGCCATAGTATATTTTGTTAGGGACTACCCCCCTTGGCTTCGCTAGGAGTTGGCCTAGACGAAGGAGTTGAGGATTAGGTGACAACACCTTAACTCTCACTTGCCCCCAAGGACACACCGAGTGGATTGAAGATTTCTTCCACGTCCTCCAGGTGTGTATAAGGCAACAATAGGGACAAGGGAAGCCTCTCTCGGAAGTCTGAAACTCAAATATCAAGTCTTCCTCCCCAATCTATTGAAACCCTAATCCAAACTGTGCCCTCCTGAAACCCTGAAGTGACTAACAATTCGGCCTGGATGAAGGAAGCCTCCAAATCTCCTGAAACTCTCTAAGATGATAGATTGGGCTGCCACAAACCCCTAGAAGAAGTTTCAAGACCAGTTCCGAGGTAGAACCTCCTAGATCTGAGAATCCCTGAATCACCAAGACGTCCTCCCTTCCTCAAAGCCATCCCAACTTGTAGCTAATGATCTGGCCGTAGTAAGTCCTCAATAATACCTCCAAAATGATGAGCAAGGTCCTGCAAACCAAACCCAAGTGCTAGAATCTCCGAAGGCTCTATCAATAAGTTGGATCGAACTCCTCCACAAGCAATGGTGCACCCCTGCTGGAAAACCCTAACTTGTACGACCCTGCTGCTCTCCTAAATCAATGATGGAACTTGTGATGAGTGAAGAATGGTGTGGGTGGAGTATTTCATCCTCGAGACCAAGCTTGGAACAAGGTGAGTGGAATTTTCCACCACTGAGTTGTTCTCTAGGGTTTGTAATCTCAAAACCCTCAAAACTGTGTGCTCAAGAGGTCAACAAGAAAAATACCAAATATCCAAGATGACATGAAAGGTGCGCCCTAGCCTTTCCTTTATACTTCCATTTTGTTTCCCTGTTGAGTTAGTTTAACCCCTAGGTTCAACCCTAACTCAACCTCCAGCGTTCTAATTCTTCATTGAGTTACTTTTTGCTCTTTTTCCCTTTTTCCTAAGTTAACTTCAAAATATAACATTAGTTTGGTTGACTTTTCCCCATGCTGTATGAGATTAGTCTAGTGGGGATGCCTAGACCCCTAAGTCTTCCCAGACCTCTTCATCAAGAGGTGGGGGACATTACAGTCTCCCCTGCTAGAAATTGCTTGTCCTCAAGCAATTCCAAACCTGTTTCTTGTACCACCTGTTCATTCTCCCACGTGGCATCCTCAATGGGCAAGTCCTTCCATTTGATCAGATATTCTTTGATGCTTCTCTTACGGATCTTCTTCTCCCGTACCTCCAATATCTCCTCTGGTAGAAGAACCAGCTGCCCCTCTTCATCTAGAGGTGGTAGCACTTCCAGTGGAGTGATGTGTTTTCCTATGGCCCTCTTCAGACATGACACATGTAAGACATTATGTATCCTGCTACCCTGTGGGAGCTCTAGCTCATAAGCTACGACCCCTACTTTCCTGCTGATCCTGTAGGGCCCAAAGAAATGTGGTTGGAGCTTTTCTGCTCCACTTCTTTTTATAGAAGCCTGCCTGTATGGTTGGAGCCTCAGGTGGACTAAGTCATCAACATCAAAAGTGCGTTCAACGCTGTGTTTGTCTGCTTGGACCTTCCACTGGTTCTGTGCCCTCTATAAATGATCCTTCAACACCTTGGGGATATCTTGACCCTGCTGTACCCAATCCTATACCATCGGTGCCCTGTTGTCTCCAAAAGCAATCTCTACGAAAGAGAGTGGGTCATAACTGTATAACGCCCTGAATGGGGTCATGCCTATGGACATGTGTGTTAATATTATGGTAGCTTCGGGAGGTATGAACCTCTATTGTGACCTATGACGACACTAGAATACTCCGGAAGGAAGCAAAGAAATCAAGAAAACCCTAGACAGGTTGTCGGCTGCAAAAATATATTTAATATGAATTTATTAATACCTAGGAGGAGAAGTCGGCCCCAGTTAAACTGCCCAGACTACTATAAATACAGGGTGCCAGTTCTCATTATTCTCATCTCAGCAGTTGCAGAGTGAACTGGATCTGCGCAGGTGTAGTTGGAGCTTGTGCGCAAGTTTCTGGGAAGGTGTGCGCTAGCCTCTGGGTGGGATTATCTGATCAACTTGGGTTCTATTCTTGCTTGGTGCATTAGCCTCTCTTGGCTATTGGATTGCTACCAGGATTCTCTTCTCTGTCAAGGTCAAGGTGCTCTAAGGGTGGCTTCGGCCTGTGGTTGGGTGACGAGGGTATTGTCAATGGTAAAATGAGCACAATCTTCTATATTCTAACAGGTTATGGGCCCACACCCCCTTTGTTAGCGATATTTCTGGTAATAGGGTAAAATGCGAAAGTATGGGTTAAAAACCCACTTGTCCTAAGTTTTGAATGCTAATGCGCCCGTGGTAAGCGACAAGCAAGTCCGAGCGGCAACGATTCGCGCGCCCGGATCAACGGTGCATATGGGATTCCGGACCCCCCCTGCCTTTCTACCTTTAAGCGGAGGGGGGGGTTCCGGAATTGGGGGGCGCATCTCTTCAACGGTCTCGATCGGAGCGCCCAGATCAACGGCGATAAAGTAAATTCCGGACCCCCCATGCCTTTCTACCTTTAAGCGGAGGGGGGGGTCCGGAATTAAGCGCGCAGCTTTCCGACGACCAAGATCAGCGCGCCCGGATCAACGACGCTAGGACAATCCTGTCCTTCTCAGCTGCTCTATGTTTAGCCAGCGTGGGCCCTTCTCCCGTTATGTCATTTTCCAGAGCCACCTTTCCCCTGCTGCCGTGTGGCATCTGTCCTTCTCCACTCTTTAGTCCGGATGATCCTTTCCCCATCTCATCATCCACTCACCACCTGCCACGTGTTCCGTCCCCTCCACGTCAGCCTCTCGCTAAAAGCAAGCCCATCATATCTTGTCTCCTGCCCCCCCCCCCTTCGCCTGTTGTCGTCCTCCATATGTCTTCCTCTGTTGCCCTTCTCACACCTCGCCACTTCTTTCACGCCCTCATAGTTTCGACGCCACCACTCCTGTCATGCACCCCATCCTTCGCGCTGGCCTCCACGCCTGTTCGTCAAGACATTCAGTTATTCCAGGTGGCAGCGCGAGGAGTCTTCCGTGTCCCAAAATGCTGAGCTGGCCGGGTCGTCCTCAATCCCCATGAAACAGTTATTGAGGCGGTTGGTGGTGGTTGGACATCGTCTCCGCCATAATGGGAAGGTCCGGCAATGAATTAAAGGCACGTCGATTCGCCGATGAAACTGTCAGAAGATCGATCGCGTCTGCCATAAGTTGCACGACCATTCAAAGATTGCAGCTGCAGATTGTCAGAAGCCATGCAGACGCAAAGATTTTAATGCAACGTCTTGATTTTGTTGCTGTTGCTGTTTTGAGTATATGTAGGCGTTTTCGCCATTTTTGTATCTATCGATGGTAGAGCTAAGCTCCCGACGGTAAAGTTTTAACAACCATTCTGGTTTCCTAGTTATGCCTCTGTGTTTGAGATTTCTTGTTTTATGACAAACAGTTCTCCTTTTCCATCTATGTTTCGTCTCATGCCGGAGAGTTCATGATCGAATGATTCACGTGAATTGTTGCAGTTATGTTATGATAAAGGATTTGTTGTGACATTATTGTATTCTCTGGTCTTCTGTGTGTGAATGTAAAAGGATCTTGCATTTGGACGCTTTCCCCTCTAGTCTGTTACAAACCTGATGTTTGTGACAAACCTCCGCAATCTTCTTATGCAAGTCTTCCC
>JZKD02S1589547.1:0-10222 GCA_000966675.3 Picea glauca | reverse complement strand
ACACATTTCCAAATTTTGGAAATTACAATGGATTTTCATTTCCTATAAATGGTGATACCATGCCTTTTCAGGACATAATATGCTAAGTAAATTGTTTATTACCTTCCTATTTTCATTTTCATCCAATCAAAATTTGAAATTAGCTTGAAATTTGGAATTTTCTTCAATTTTTTTCCAATTCCGCACGGTGCGCCTGAATGCTTCATATAACCCCGAAGCAATGCATATTTTGTTCAATTTATATTGAGCACTTCCATCGGTGAATCACTTATATATTTACGCATCGATTTCATTCAATCAAGAGAACCACAATAAATTATATAAAAAAAGTAGTGCATCCGAAGTTGACTGAGGAAAATGAGGTTAAAGAATACTTCAAGTGTTTACAAAACCCTTATAAATGGATAGTTCTCATCTTGTTGTTTCGAACGGTAGGTGGTAGGCCATGTGGTTCCTCCTGGTTGAGGATTTATGACCTCATGAAGTTGCAAGCCCAAAATAATGGTTAAGAAGTCCCTAAATGGTTGCAACAAGAAATTCATGTCATTAATTAAAGGGTAGATGATTATAACAAGAAAGTACAGGTTGGGCCTAAATTGAAGGAAATAAGTCACTTGAAAAATTATAAATACACCTCAAGAAGCCTCTAATCTTTACACACACAAGTTCAATGGCTATCTATCTTTCAAGTGATATTTTTTGTGAATCTTTTCATAGTGTATTTGACGAAGAGGATCTGAGGACGAAATGAGTGTGAAAGTCTTGGAGTTACAAACAAGGAAGGGTTTCAGGAAACCCTAGTTTAGTTGACCCCCATGGGTCAGGATACTGGTGTCCCATGAGGAACCCCCGTGGTTTGTTTAGTTCTTGTCACGTGAGGCCCCACGTGAAAACTGGCATATGTCCAACAAAGCTAAGCCATATTTGAAGAAGGATGCTTAGTTCAAGTTGCAGCAAGGTATGATGATACAACATGGTGGTTACGGATTCTGAGATGGTATGTATCATTTTTTCTTCATGATTAAAGGTATGTCTCTTATTTGTTTGTTTAAGGCTTGTATCATGGATGGTATGGAACATGCTTAAGGCATGTATTAAAGGCCCCTTTTGGTATATAGTTTCATATGGATGAGGTTCATGTCTTGGTGATATTGATACATTCTTGAGACATATACTTGGTACATTGTGTATGGTTGTTATGGTTCATTTTTAGATGCACATATTTGTGATATTGGAATATATTTGAGGCATATACTTGGTATATTATCTTGATTGTTATGGTGCATACTTGAGGCATATTTTTGAAACATTGGCACATCTTGGATACTTGGTATATGGTTTATTGTATGGTATGTTGGATTACTGAGAGGGGGGGTGAATTAGTAATATAACAATTTAATCGTTTTTAAACATAGTATATAAGTTTTGTTTATCTTTATGATCAATTTACCATTATCATTCAACAAGTGAAGAGTAAATAAACCATGAACAATGAGCAATCACACACATACATAGTACACAAGTATTTTTATGTGGAAACCCAATGCGGGAGAAAACCACATAATTTTTTTTCTTATATTCCTTTAAGAATTATATTCATTGGAAGCACCAACTTCCTTTGTTCTCCAACTGCAACTTGAAGGAGGCTTCGACCCCTATATTTTTAGGCTACAACTTGAGGGAAGCTTCAACTCCCCAATTCTATAGCTACAACCAAAATTAGGCTACAACCCCATATTTTCTTTGGATACAACCAAAAGGAATATTAATATTTGGTCCTTTATGAGGTTCTAACTATTTACCAATTTGAAATATTCCTCCTAATCTCGGCACTGCTGAAACCACTAGTCCAGACAGAGCTGCGGATTGCGCTATAGGATTAACTCTTTGAGGTGGATTGGATTGGAGGCTGAGGTGGTTGTAACAACTCCAGGCTTGCTACAGATCTTCCATTTATCAGTTATAACATCTAGGTACTTCATGGGGCACTTCGGTTGTATTGAATATCGTTAAGATATATTTTTCTTATCTTCTTGTAGCACATGGCACTGCAAGATACAACCTCTCTCACCAACCAGCCTCTCTACCTCTTCTGCCACACACTCCATATCCATTTTCATGTTGAATTTCCCTTAACTAGAACCCAGAAATTTCACTTCAGACTTTGAGCACCCATTTATCACCTTGGCTCACATTACCCATACTACGCTACTGAATGCTAGACTATGCTATAGATCCTCTGTTCCAGCATTTCCAATTCCTTGCCAAACCTTTACTATATTCTATTCTCAAAGTTCCAACAATTAGCCCCCCTTTTTCACTAAGTCATATTATAATTTCATCTCATAAGTCTACTTGCAGTGAGGAGTTAGGATCCCATGTATTTTAAAAGCTTTGAGGACCCTGTATGGTGGCTTAATGGCAGTCTAAAACATGAAAAATTAAGTCTCTCTTCATATCACTTCTCAGAGTGTATTTTCCTCATTTTTTAAACCATCAGAACAATCTCTTCTTAATCCAGAAGTCAGTTGGAGGAAATCCCTGAATCAACAATTAACGATCACCTTCAAAACTCAAAATACCTTTACCTCTGTTTGGTGTCATTACCTCTCATAGCATTATAGTCTTTGATCCCCTACTTCTATCCATGGATACACCTCAAAAAAATAAGTCTCACAAGGGAGGGAGTGTGGTCAGGACTGAGCCTTCTGACATGCACCTATTTGATGTTGAGCCCATGGTCAGGGATTTTTTTCAAAGGGTTGGTTTCCTCTCTTTTTTTCAAAACATGCAGAGGGGACATCTTGAAGTAGAAAGGATGTTTTCCTTAAACTTTGATGGAATTAAGACCAAGGTAGGAAACCTTGATTTTGAGGTATCTGAGGCCACTATTGCAGCAGCCACTGAGATACCCAACAGTGGTGAGAGGTGGTTCAAATCCATGATCCTTAATGCATCCTTTTCCAAGGATTTCCTCAAGCTAGAATATTAGAAAGACAATTTATCTAAGGGAGTTCCTAGGATCCACCTGGTTGAGGGTTTTGATAAAATGATGAAGATTATCCAGAGATATTTTACATGTGAGGTAAGATTTAACATGATATACCAATATCACATTAGACTCTTGCTACATTTCACTAGTAAGGATTCAATTAATATCCCTTATTATCTATTAAGAAGTATGGGAAAGATGTCTGATAGAGTCCAAGCCAAGTCCAAGGCTATGGACACTAGATTTTTCCACTCTGGGTTGATCAGGATGTTGGTTATGGAAGAGTTGAAGAAAACAAAAATTTATTGGGAACAATTCATTGTCTATGCCAATATATAGCTAGATATATCCTGTACCCCTCAATCCAGGATGCGGAGCCCTTTTCCATCTAGTAGTGTTTCCCTAGCAGGAACAAGTAAGAAGAGAAAAACCAAGCCTACTACCCAAGACAAAGAAACCACTAAAGAAATTGAAGAATAATAGAGGGAGGTTCATCACTCCCCACAAAGACAATTTTCACCTCCTCCTACACCTGAATTGGAAGAAGTTCCTTCATCAACCAAAACCACATCCAATAAGGGGAGGAAATTGCATTTCCCTTCACCTGCTCCAGCAGCTAAGACCGGAGTTAGGAGGCCTTTTACTAGATCATAAACCCATAAGGAAGTTGTTGAAGAAGAATTCATACCCAAGGCTTCAGTCCCAAAGAAATTTAAATGTAAATGTGAATCCATTGAGAAGAATATTGAGGTTATCAACATTAGCACTCCCCCTGATGTTATCAGACTAATCAGTAGGTATGGAAACTAACAAATATCCCTAGATCCACCTGAATCTAGAACAAAACAAGACAGAACACGACTCTTTCCCTAAGTTATAATCATTGAATCTTCTAATAGGAAGGAATAAGTGACATACCTTTATATCACTTCCTTAGGTCTATGTTGTTCCTACTTCACTTCGGTGCTCTTGTGAAGTCAAGTTTGAGACAACACAAACAAACCAAAGTGAATATAGAAAAATGTATTCAACGTCAACTTATGCATATGATCAAGGAATTACACAATAAAGTAAGAGTGACTTTATGGGAAAGGGACATGTCGTTGTATCATATTAATTAAAATTAAAAGATACAACCTGATCTCCTTGATGTTGCAATCTTCCTTTCAGTGACCCTTGGTTCCAACACACACAATTTCTATGTACTTGCATGAATAAGATCCAATTCCTCTTGATAGAGCAAATAGAGCCTTCAAGCTTATGCCAAAGCAGGGTTCTTCACACAATTCTTTCACTAATTCTTCATTCAATCTTGCTTAACCTTTTCCAAGAGAAACCTTTCAATATATAGTAGAGGGAGAGATGGTTACATGGATGAGGATGATCCCATCAAATCTGAGAAGTCAGTAAAATGACAACCATACAAATGCCAACTCATTTTCTAGAAGATCCCCTTATAGAACCCTCGAGACCTCTTCTCCTTTCCAAGCTTAAAAATAGGTTCACACCCTGTGTATAGAGTAGACTACGAGAAGTTCGCACCCTAAGTGTGGGTGGACTATGAGAATGAGGGGTTCTCGCACCCTAGGCCATAGGTAGCCTGCGAACTCACCTTAAAAATATGTTTTTGGAAGAAGACAACAGTCATTTTTCTCAGGAAAAAAGTCCTTGTTGGGAGCCTGAATACAACATTGTTGAAACATCACCAAAGTGACCAAAATCATGTGTAATAGAATGCCCCCCAGAGTATGGGGCTAGAATCTGTGACAGCCAAAATACTTTGTAAAATGCGTGTGTGTGTCAGAAACCAGGAGTGCACCTAATCAGAAACCTGCAAACAACCAAGCATCTGTAGAATATAATACCAATTCTGAGGTAGGCATTTCCATACTCAGATCGCAGACAGACGACATCATGAAGATAGGTCATGGCCACCAATCATACACTGTGGATCCATGCCGTCAAAATACTGCATATCCACCAAGAATACATTGTGGATCTATGCAAGAAGATTCAAATTAAGACGACATAGACACATGACATACAAAGTGGATCTATGTGTCGATGCAAATCATACATACTCCATCGCAGCCTGGATAAAAAAGATGAGACCCAGGGTCTTCAATCCCGTCATCTGAAAGTAAGAATCTAGCCATGTGATTACATGTGCCGAAGTCTAACATGGTAGAAACCACTTGATTACCGATCATTGATGAAACCGTTAACAAGTGCGAGGGAAATCACCATTAATTTCAATGACTCCCAAGGTACACTAGTACAATCCAATGAATGTGAATAAATGAGCTGATGTTGAACATTCATACGGAATCTCCCAATCAAGGGTCAATAATGAAAACCCACTGTCGAAAGTGAGGAAACCTGCCATTGAGGCATGCAAGTTCCAAGGTACCAAACAATTTCTAAGTCTTTTTTTCGGATAATGAGTCAGAGTCGATGGAACAAGACTCGTCATAGGAGGGCATTGATGTATACCCCATCAATGACATGAAATAAGTAATAGATTTTGAAGGAAAAATAGAGTATGAATATAGGTTGAAACAGACACAAGGAAGGTCGACATGGTAAGAATGGACAACTGCAGATGGCCGACTCAAATAGAAGGTTCAGATGAACTTCTCTTGAACATATGAATGACACGACCAAGGACTTGGTAGCACTGACTCAGAGATGACCCAGGATATGACCTTGTGGCAAGTCGAATGAGAGACAAATGGATTTCCCAAACCGGATTCAAATAATGAATAGGGGGTGTCATGTTCAAGAGTGACACTTACTGCCATTAATATGAATACGAAAACAAATCCCTTTCCCAAAATTTCCCCCACCATTTCTGGCGAGCACCTCTTTATTTTTACGCAAGCTTGAGGAGGATAACATATGCTTGTTGATGTAAGCTCATCCTTCAGATGAGTCCCTCGGAGTATGTTTAACAAACCCTAGGAAGGAGTGGTTTGGTCCCATTACGGGTATTTCGATGTTTGTTTAACGAGTCAAAAGATAGAAAACTCGTGGGTTTTTCATGTTTTTAGAGTCTGAAAAACACTTAAAGAGAACTCTCTCAGTTCCTTTTTCGTAAAATAGTTTGACAGGACCAAAAAAGTGATAAACTATCACCCATCGAACGTTTTGTTCAGATACTTTTACGAGCGTGAACAAAACAAGGTCACTCAGAGATCTTTTCATTTTTATGGAGTGTGAAAAGAGTTTAAAAGATACTCCTTTGCTTTCATCATTTTCTTGTTACCATGACAATTACGAAAAGATAAGAAAAGTATACTCGGTTACGTTCTCATGTATTTTCGAGCGCGAGAACAAACGAAGATTGAGCTCGAGATTTTTCTAAAAACCATAAAAAGCAGTCGTACATGCGACAAAAAGGGAAAAACATTTGTACTCCTCCTTGTGGACTCCAAAGTCATTATATCTGCAAAAAGTCACATTCATAGGGATATTAGGCATTAGGTTTTATGGACAAAACAATATTAAAATCAACAAAAGGGGTAAAAAAAAATGAATAAATATGGGTAAAAAAGGGTTTTCACCATTTTCATTGTGATTTTGCCAATAACTTTGCCCAAAACAACTCTTTTTCCCCCAAATTTTGTCGCTCTATCATGGGAGGCTAACATATGCTTGAAATGTAAAGAGGTACTCACCAGAAATAGTGGGGGAAAAAATTGGGAAAAAAATGTGTCTAAACCTGTATTCCATAGTTGCTTTTGAACATGACACCCTTTCACTCACTTTGTGTTTAGGTTGGAAAATCCACTCGTCTCTTGATCATACTCTTTATAAGATTACAAATTGGTCTATGATCCATGTTGTTGAGTCAATATTTCCTAGGAAAATTGTCACGTCGTCAATATTTTCAAAGAGATGTTCAACCTGGAAATCCTTCTATTGCTTTGGCCATTTTTGCAGTCCTTAAGCCTTCTATTGCATCGGCCATCCCTGAGTCAGTCTTGAATCATTGTTACTCTGATCTACATCAAATCTTGTTACCTGTTTCATGTCATTGATGTGGGATACATTAAGGCCCTCCTGTGACGAGTCTTTTCCTGTCGACTTCAACTCATTATCTAGGAATTAAACTTAGAAACCAATTGGTACCTTGGAAATTGCATGCCTCAATGGCAGGTTTCCTCACTTTTGATAGTGGGTTTAAATTATTGATCCCTAATCAAGAGATTCCACTGAGTGTTCGACTTTAGCTCATTAATTCATATTCGTTAGATTGTACTAGTGTACCTTGGGAGTCATTGACATTAATGGTGATTTCCCTCACACTTGTTAACGGTATACACTAATGATCGGTAATCAAGTGGTTTCTACCATGTTTGACTTCGACACATGTATTCACATGGTTAGATTCATACTATAGAGTGGTGGACATGAAGACCCTAGATATTTTCTGATAGATCCAGGTTGCATTGGAGTATATTCAGTGTACTGTTACATAGATCCACATTGTATGTCTGGTGGCTATGTTCAAATTTGATTCCTTAACACATAGATCCATAGTGTATTTTTGGTGGCTATGTTCAGATTTGAGTCATATCAGCATGGATCCACAGTGTATGTTTGTTGGCCATGACCTATCTTACTTGACATGGATATTCACATGTAGACATTTATGCTCTGATTCATTTGTATTCTGAGTATGGGAATGACTACCTCAGTGATGATGTATTATTGTACTATATTTCCTTGTTTGTNGATGAGTCCCTCGGAGTATGTTTAACAAACCCTAGGAAGGAGTGGTTTGGTCCCATTACGGGTATTTCGATGTTTGTTTAACGAGTCAAAAGATAGAAAACTCGTGGGTTTTTCATGTTTTTAGAGTCTGAAAAACACTTAAAGAGAACTCTCTCAGTTCCTTTTTCGTAAAATAGTTTGACAGGACCAAAAAAGTGATAAACTATCACCCATCGAACGTTTTGTTCAGATACTTTTACGAGCGTGAACAAAACAAGGTCACTCAGAGATCTTTTCATTTTTATGGAGTGTGAAAAGAGTTTAAAAGATACTCCTTTGCTTTCATCATTTTCTTGTTACCATGACAATTACGAAAAGATAAGAAAAGTATACTCGGTTACGTTCTCATGTATTTTCGAGCGCGAGAACAAACGAAGATTGAGCTCGAGATTTTTCTAAAAACCATAAAAAGCAGTCGTACATGCGACAAAAAGGGAAAAACATTTGTACTCCTCCTTGTGGACTCCAAAGTCATTATATCTGCAAAAAGTCACATTCATAGGGATATTAGGCATTAGGTTTTATGGACAAAACAATATTAAAATCAACAAAAGGGGTAAAAAAAAATGAATAAATATGGGTAAAAAAGGGTTTTCACCATTTTCATTGTGATTTTGCCAATAACTTTGCCCAAAACAACTCTTTTTCCCCCAAATTTTGTCGCTCTATCATGGGAGGCTAACATGTGCTTGAAATGTAAAGAGGTACTCACCAGAAATTACGGGGGAAAAAATTGGGAAAAAAATGTGTCTAAACCTGTATTCCATAGTTGCTTTTGAACATGACACCCTTTCACTCATTTTGTGTTTAGGTTGGAAAATCCACTCGTCTCTTGATCATACTCTTTATAAGATTACAAATTGGTCTATGATCCATGTTGTTGAGTCAATATTTCCTAGGAAAATTGTCATGTCGTCAATATTTTCAAAGAGATGTTCAACCTGGAAATCCTTCTATTGCTTTGGCCATTTCTGCAGTCAGTCTTGAATCACTTGTTACTCTGATCTACATCAAATCTTGTTACCTGTTTCGTGTCATTGATGTGGGATACATTAAGTCCCTCCTATGACGAGTCTTTTCCTGTCGACTTCAACTCATTATCTAGGAATTAGACTTAGAAACCAATTGGTACCTTGGAAATTGCATTCCTCAATGGCAGGTTTCCTCACTTTTGATAGTGGGTTTAAATTATTGATCCCTAATCAAGAGATTCCACTGAGTGTTCGACTTTAGCTCATTAATTCATATTCGTTATATTGTACTAGTGTACCTTGGGAGTCATTGACATTAATGGTGATTTCCCTCACACTTGTTAATGGTATACACTAATGACCGGTAATCAAGTGGTTTCTACCATGTTCGACTTCGACACATGTATTCACATGGTTAGATTCGTACTATAGAGTGGTGGACATGAAGACCCTGGATATTTTATGATAGATCCAGGTTGCATTGGAGTATATTTAGTGTATTGTTACATAGATCCACATTGTATGTCTACTGGCTATGTTCAAATTTGATTCCTTAACACATAGATCCATAGTGTATTTTTGGTGGCTATATTCAGATTTGAGTCATATCAACATGGATCCACAGTGTATGTTTGTTGGCCATGACCTATATTACTTGACATGGATATTCACATGTAGACATTTATGCTCTGATTCATTTGTATTCTGAGTATGGGAATGACTACCTCAGTGATGATGTATTATTGTACTATATTTCCTTGTTTGTTGGCAGGTTTCCGACCGACTGTTCCTTGTTCCCTACACACACTCGACAAAGTATTTCAGTTATCACTATGTTCTAACTTTATACTTTGGGGGGATCTCTGTTACACATTATTTTCGCCATCCCTATGACTGTTAATGATGTAAACCTATATTTTTCCTTCAGAGGGGTCAGTGACCTGAGTTCCTGAAGAAATAAGGGAGAAGAACTTTTCCTAAGAAAAGAAGTTGCATTTTCCTTTGTAAAAAACCTATTAAAGAGGATGTTTGCAAGTTGCTATATAGGTAGGGTGCGAGAATGCCTGATTCTCACAAGTTTCACCATAGTTGGGTTGCGAGAGGTTCGCAGGTTGCTATATAGGCAGGGTGAGAGAATGCTTACACGTGGGAAAAATGCGTGTTTTCTCGAATCTTCTAGAAGGATAAACTTCCATGGTGAGGTGGCATCCTAATGGTTTGGATCTTACTTGCTTTCATGATTTAGTGGGATCATCCTAACCTCCTCACCTTATCCTCTTCAACTTATAAAAGGAGAGGAGCTCTCATGGAGAAGGGCTAAGTTGGATTTGGCTTGGAATTATTAGCTTGGTTAGAGTGGTTTTGAGCTTTGCCTTTGTCAAGATAGATTGTGAATATTATCAGATTTGTGCTCTCAAAATTCTTGGAGTGAAAGTGTGTGGGGAACGAAGGACAGTTGGAAGGGACCTTACGACATCAAGGC
>JZKD02S1589536.1:0-10222 GCA_000966675.3 Picea glauca | reverse complement strand
TCTTCTTTGCACTTCTCAAAACTAATAGATAATTTTCATCTTTTAAATTAGGGTTGACACCTCCTTGTAGTATCTTAATTTTCTTTTATGCACTAATTCTTTATCACACCACATATTCTCCTTAAATTAAAAAGTGATAATATTTGTAATATTATCGATATTCTGCATGATGGCTTCTTCTTGTACTCCCCGATGATTTAGCCAATATTTGACATCTTTATGCCATCCTTGCTTGAGTCGCTAGTGGTTTTGGCTAGAGTTTGAAGCAATTTTGCGGATCCTCTTGTCATCCATGTTGTTTATCTTTTTCTTATATGTTAGGTATCTAATTGTAGCAATACTCTCAATGGGGGAAAGGCTTGCTTCTATAAGGAGGATAGGATAGTGTGTATTTCCATTAGTTTTGAGATTATAAGTTATACAAATATTTTGGATATGTTCTATCTTTCTCTAGGATTCTCTAGATATACTGCAACCCTAAATTTTACATCCATATAAGATAATCGAGGTAACGAGAGTGTGAAAGATGAGTCTTTTTAATCCCAAATTCAAAGATCGATCGATTTACAATTGTTTTTGAGCCCATAATAAGCTTTCCACCCTCCATTTTTCCCTTTTTCAATGTTATAGTTCCAATTGAGCTTATGTTGGATATCAATTCCAAAACATTTGTATGAAGGCACTTCCTCCAAGCTATTGCTGTCATAAACAAAAGTATTGTAGGTGATCCTTTTGGATTTAATTATCACAACCTTTGTTTTGTTAGTGTGTTGATGGGTCCAAATGGCGTGTCAAGTAGGTAATGGAGAACTTTTGATGTTAGGTCTCAATTAGACACACTCTCATTTGGTGTAGCATTTCTGACCAGTATGTGGGTCTGGTTGCCACTAAGAATTAAGAGAAAAAAAAGGGGAAAGACAACGAATTGTCCCCCAAAGAGTTCTAATTAATTATAAATATACTTTAAAACGTAAATAAACCAATCTAACCTAACTACTTCTAACATATCTTGCGTAGGAGAAAAACTAATAGATGAGTACAACTTAAAATGATATTTTTGACAGCATAAATAGTTCATGGCAGACAAGAATATGCTATAACAATAATATTTCAGATATCATCTCAAATAATTGTAGAGGAGACATGGAACACCATCCATGTACTCATTAGAAATCACAACAACATAAGCATTATAAATACTAAGCACCAAAATAGTGTATATGATCAACACTAAGAAAAACTCAAATGACAAACANATTTAGAGAAACGTTCCAAGATCACTATGACTTGGGAGGTTAGGAAGGTCTATATTGTGACAAATATTTTTAAATTGGGATCTAATATGGGTATATGTAGGGCAATCTAAGAGAAAGTGTTTTTCATCTTCTACCCGCTTAGTGTCACAAAGATGAAAGATTCTTTCATCCCACGGTGTTGTGGGAGTTGTCCAACACCTAGTCTCACTATGTAGCTCATGAGAGTTTGTTCTTATTTTAACGATGTTGATTCTCTTCTTTGCACTTCTCAAAACTAATAGATAATTTTCATCTTTTAAATTAGGGTTGACACCTCCTTGTAGTATCTTAATTTTCTTTTATGCACTAATTCTTTATCACACCACATATTCTCCTTAAATTAAAAAGTGATAATATTTGTAATATTATCGATATTCTGCATGATGGCTTCTTCTTGTACTCCCCGATGATTTAGCCAATATTTGACATCTTTATGCCATCCTTGCTTGAGTCGCTAGTGGTTTTGGCTAGAGTTTGAAGCAATTTTGCGGATCCTCTTGTCATCCATGTTGTTTATCTTTTTCTTATATGTTAGGTATCTAATTGTAGCAATACTCTCAATGGGGGAAAGACTTGCTTCTATAAGGAGGATAGGATAGTGTGTATTTCCATTAGTTTTGAGATTATAAGTTATACAAATATTTTGGATATGTTCTATCTTTCTCTAGGATTCTCTAGATATACTACAACCCTAAATTTTACATCCATATAAGATAATCGAGGTAACGAGAGTGTGAAAGACGAGTCTTTTTAATCCCAAATTCAAAGATCGATCGATTTACAATTGTTTTTGAGCCCATAATAAGCTTTCCACCCTCCATTTCCCCCTTTTTCAATGTTATAGTTCCAATTGAGCTTATGTTGGATATCAATTCCAAAACATTTGTATGAAGGCACTTCCTCCAAGCTATTGTTGTCATAAACAAAAGTATTGTAGGTGATCCTTTTGGATTTAATTATCACAACCTTTGTTTTGTTAGTGTGCTGATGGGTCCAAATGGTGTGTCAAGTAGGTAATGGAGAACTTTTGATGTCAGGTCTCAATTAGACACACTCTCATTTGGTGTAGCATTTTTGACCAGTATGTGGGTCTGGTTGCCACTAAGAATTAAGAGAAAAAAAAGGGGAAAGACAACGAATTGTCCCCCAAAGAGTTCTAATTAATTCTAAATATACTTTAAAACATAAATAAACCAATCTAACCTAACTACTTCTAACATATCTTGCGTAGGAGAAAAACTAATAGATGAGTACAACTTAAAATGATATTTTTGACAGCATAAATAGTTCATGGCAGACAAGAATATGCTATAACAATAATATTTCAGATATCATCTCAAATAATTGTAGAGGAGACATGGAACACCATCCATGTACTCATTAGAAATCACAACAACATAAGCATTATAAATACTAAGCACCAAAATAGTGTATATGATCAACACTAAGAAAAACTCAAATGACAAACAAATTTATGGATTAGTCCCAACCACTTTTGATAAAATCATGACTTCAAAAAGTAGCTTATACTCTTCATATATCTAGGAACAAAAGTATCAACAATCTACACAATGGGAAAAATTCAACTACATTAAACAAGTTCTCTTTTATAAGAGAAGTGAGACTCATTAGTTCTTATGATNTCTTCTTTGCACTTCTCAAAACTAATAGATAATTTTCATCTTTTAAATTAGGGTTGACACCTCCTTGTAGTATCTTAATTTTCTTTTATGCACTAATTCTTTATCACACCACATATTCTCCTTAAATTAAAAAGTGATAATATTTGTAATATTATCGATATTCTGCATGATGGCTTCTTCTTGTACTCCCCGATGATTTAGCCAATATTTGACATCTTTATGCCATCCTTGCTTGAGTCGCTAGTGGTTTTGGCTAGAGTTTGAAGCAATTTTGCGGATCCTCTTGTCATCCATGTTGTTTATCTTTTTCTTATATGTTAGGTATCTAATTGTAGCAATACTCTCAATGGGGGAAAGGCTTGCTTCTATAAGGAGGATAGGATAGTGTGTATTTCCATTAGTTTTGAGATTATAAGTTATACAAATATTTTGGATATGTTCTATCTTTCTCTAGGATTCTCTAGATATACTGCAACCCTAAATTTTACATCCATATAAGATAATCGAGGTAACGAGAGTGTGAAAGACGAGTCTTTTTAATCCCAAATTCAAAGATCGATTGATTTACAATTGTTTTTGAGCCCATAATAAGCTTTCCACCCTCCATTTTCCCCTTTTTCAATGTTATAGTTCCAATTGAGCTTATGGTGGATATCAATTCCAAAACAATTGTATGAAGGCACTTCCTCCAAGCTATTGTTGTCATAAACAAAAGTATTGTAGGTGATCCTTTTGGATTTAATTATTACAACCTTTGTTTTGTTAGTGTGTTGATGGGTCCAAATGGTGTGTCAAGTAGGTAATGGAGAACTTTTGATGTCAGGTCTCAATTAGACACACTCTCATTTGGTGTAGCATTTCTGACCAGTATGTGGGTCTGGTTGCCACTAAGAATTAAGAGAAAAAAAGGGGAAAGACAACGAATTGTCCCCCAAAGAGTTCTAATTAATTCTAAATATACTTTAAAACATAAATAAACCAATCTAACCTAACTACTTCTAACATATCTTGCGTAGGAGAAAAACTAATAGATGAGTACAACTTAAAATGATATTTTTGACAACATAAATAGTTCATGGCAGACAAGAATATGCTATAACAATAATATTTCAGATATCATCTCAAATAATTGTAGAGGAGACATGGAACACCATCCATGTACTCACTAGAAATCACAACAACATAAGCATTATAAATACTAAGCACCAAAATAGTGTATATGATCAACACTAAGAAAAACTCAAATGACAAACACATTTATGGATTAGTCCCAAACACTTTTGATAAAATCATGACTTCAAAAAGTAGCTTCTACTCTTTATATATCTAGGAACAAAAGTATCAACAATCTACACAATGGGAAAAATTCAACTACATTAAACAAGTTCTCTTTATAAGAGAAGTGAGACTCATCAGTTCTTATGATTGTTCACTTCATTTCCCTTTGTTTTGTCATTTTACATTTCGAATATCTCTTACATTTTCATAAATGAATAGGTAAGAGTTATAAACAAAAGTTGAAGAGACTGTTGAGTAGTTATTTTCGTTTTATTTGTTGTTCATGAGTGATATTTTTTTTAAATATCATTAACTCTTCCCATTAGTGTCCTCTTTTGTTCTTTGAGTTATTTTGGACGCTCTTGGTGTTAGTCTTTTGAATAAGATCATCCCATATTCTTATTCTTTGTCTCATCCTTCCAGTGTGTTCTTGCAGGTTGAATTCCGACTCCTGTAGCTCCAGATATGATTGCCTAGACATTGCACAACCCATTTTTTTTATTAAATTCAGGCCTCTTCTATTTTCTGTATTTTCTGGGAAATTTCACTATCAATCAATGAATATTTTTTGTGCCATCACCTTCTTCTCTCTATTATATTTCCTATGAGCTATCCTGGACCTAATTTTGTTTCATGTATCCCTAGATATGGTCGTCTGAAGTTTTCCTAGTGATTTTTCCATCAAATTTGTGACCTTATGCTTTTTTCACGTTTTATGGGATTTCCCCTCACTTATTTGTCCTCAATTCCTTTCCCAATGCATTCTCTAGCTTGACACTTTCCAACGAGTTATCTTGGGCTCGATTCTGACATATGTAGCTCAAGATATGTTCGTTTGAAATTTGGTGCTCAACAACCCTTGATCTACTTGTGGGTGAATCTAGGTCGTCCATCTTCAACCTGAAAGCATTATACCACATGCATGAGGCAATTCAATATTGAATGGTTAATATATTTTTTTATCCCCCTTACCTGATTTGAATAAGAACCTAGAGTTAACATAGGACCTAGGGATCGTGTTTTAATTTTATCCAATTACCATAGTAAAAATAGGAAAATAAAAATAAAATTACCCCCAACTCACATGAAATAAAAAATTAATAAAAATAATACAATTACTCCCCAATCTATGTAAAATTGAAATTAATAATAAAAAATAGAAATAATAAAATTACTCTCCACCCACATGAAAATCTAAAATTAAAAAAAAAATCCCCAAAATTAAAATGCAACCCAAAGTCTAAGTCAAAAATTAAAATGTTAGGTTTTTGATGGCTTGTCAGGATGCAAAGGTCTTGGGATGGTAATAACTCATCAACACTCTGATGGAACAACTCTCATGGAAAAACTCTATGATGGGTCTATCGGACTTCGATGGTAGCTCACACTCTGATGGGTCCATCAGACTTCAATGATAGCTCACACTTCGATGGCATAGTAATTTTACGGGGGTATGAAAAAAAATGAGAATGCACATATTATATATTAGGGTTTTAGGAAAAATACACAATGTAAAAATAGTCTACCCATGTAAAAAACAAATTTGACCCATGTAAAAACATTTTTAAAGTGAACTTGGTTTTTTCCATGTAAAAATAAATACCAAGGGTATTTTTGGTGAAAACCACGAGCAATAAAAACCATGGGAAATTACCATGTGGTTTTGCAAAACCAAGGGAAAAATACAAATGAAAATAAATAAATACATAAAATAAGTAAAAAATAAATAAAGCCCAGTGGGTTAGCTCAAGTGGATGAGTTTCGTTATTTGCTCGAATGAGGTTTCGAGGTCGAATCCCTGGTCAGGAGCCTATTTAAGGCCTCACTTGATGTCCCCATCAGGTTAGGCCTGTAATTAGGGAAAATGGTTTACCCCGTTTACCATCCAAAAAATGTGGGGAAGTAATCGAGGGTTTCCCGTGTTGTATTCCCAGGGAAAAAAAAAGTAAAAAAGAAATAAAATCAAAATAATGAATGAATAAATAAAAATTAACAATAAAAAAGAATTATATACAAAAATAAAATCAAAAATTAGGAAAATGAGGCCAAGTTACACATGAGTCAAGGTTCCATGCCAATCATGGTTCCACCCAGTCAGGGTTTTGCACCTAGGGACCAAAAAATAGGGGTATGGTGTATCAGGTAGATTTCTAGTAACCGGGTGTCAAGTCAGGCATGTATGTTGTATGAATATTACGATCATTCAAATTCAAATGCAATGAATGGAAAGCGACCATGGGGTAAAAGACGACACATCATGCGACACAATAACGTCACACAAAGCGACTCACATGATAAAAGGAGATTAACATTAGTTGGGTGCACAGTACATGTCATTCCATTCAAGTCAAAGATCTTGGAGAGCAGACTTGATAAGATTTCAAGGAGAGGGAATATGATCAAACCAGGGAATAGGTTCCCATGTCATGCCACAATGCATGAAACTAGTTATGACAAGTGGCGCAACATTGCGTGATGACACCACAAGGTTCCACAACCAAGAATCTCAATAAGCATCGGTCTTGCATTTTTGAAGAGAGGGGAGAACGAAAGAAGAACCAATAGAGATCGATCTGAAGAAACTCATACCCGAGGAATATCATAATGGACTTCACTCGGTCAACCCAATGAGACAAACCCAATGAGGGGAGCCTAATGGGATTTAGACCTTTGAACTTCAAACCATTCTTAAGACAATGCATACTCAACACTTCGAATGGGAATTCCCAATAAAGTAAATATGATGAGCTCGTGAGATAGGGTTGCAGGAAAGGTGGATCCAATAGTCTTGCAAGCTTCGAACCTCAGGGAAACTATAAGCAAAGATGATTATACTTCCCAATGAGGGAGAGCCTAGTACAGATCAAGGTTCAGGATAAGGATCAGGATTTTGGCCTCATCAATGCAATGGTGATAGAAATAAAACCAACTAAGGTTTGAGAAAGGCCAGGCTTAGCTCATGATGTTGACTATTGGATTCAAATGATAGACAATATCTGCATAGAGAGAAGATTAAGAAAGAGTAAGAAGATCAAGGGATTCCCCACATGCATTTCAGGGATGGAGCGTTCATGTAAAGGAAGCGACCCTGGGAACTTGCTCCTACAATCACAAAAAAGATGAGATCAATTATGTGATTAAGAAGACACTTGCCAATATACCATAAACATTGCATTCCATGCCTTCAACAAACTTATAAATGAGTGNTTAACAATAAAAAAGAATTATATACAAAAATAAAAATAAAAATTAGGAAAATGAGGCCAAGTTACACATGAGTCAAGGTTCCATGCCAATCATGGTTCCACCCAGTCAGGGTTTTTCACCTAGGGATGAAAAAATAGGGGTATGGTGTATCAGGTAGATTTCTAGTAACTGGGTGTCAAGTCAGGCATGTATGTTGTATGAATATTACGATCATTCAAATTCAAATGCAATGAATGGAAAGCGACCATGGGGTAAAAGACGACACATCATGTGACACAATAACGTCACACAAAGCGACTCACATGATAAAAGGAGATTAACATTAGTTGGGTGCACAATACTCTGTCATTCCATTCAAGTTGAAGATCTTGGAGAGCAGACTTGATAAGATTTCAAGGAGAGGGAATATGATCAAACCAGGGAATAGGTTCCCATGTCATGCCACAATGCATGAAACTGGTTATGACAAGTGGCGAAGCATTGCGTGATGACACCACAAGGTTCCACAACCAAGAATCTCAATAAGCATCGGTCTTGCATTTTTGAAGAGAGGGGAGAACGAAAGAAGAACCAATAGAGATCAATCTGAAGAAACTCATACCCGAGGAATATCATAATGGACTTCACTCGGTCAACCCGATGAGACAAACCCAATGAGGGGAGCCTAATGGGATTTAGACCTTTGGGCTTCAGACCATTCTTAAGACAATGCATACTCAACACTTCGAATGGGGATTCCCAATAAAGTAAATATGATGAGCTCATGAGATAGGGTTGCAGGAAAGGTGGATCTAATAGTCTTGCAAGCTTCGAACCTCAGGGAAACTATAAGCAAAGGTGATTATACTTCCCAATGAGGGAGAGCCTAGTACAGATCAAGGTTTAGGATAAGGATCAAGATTTTGGCCTCATCAATGCAATGGTGATAGAAATAAAACCAACTAAGGTTTGAGAAAGGCCAGGCTTAGCTCATGATGTTGACTATTGGATTCAAATGATAGACAATATCTGCATAGAGAGAAGATTAAGAAAGAGTAAGAATATCAAGGGATTCCCCACATGCATTTCAGGGATGGAGCGTTCATGTAAAGGAAGCGACCCTGGGAACTTGCTCCTACAATCACAAAAAATATGAGATCAATTATGTGATTAAGAAGACACTTGCCAATATACCATAAACATTGCATTCCATGCCTTCAACAAATTTATAAATGAGTGTTGGGTTTGTTCAAATATAATCATGGGTGGTTGTAGATAAGTGTCCTAAAAACAACATGTATCGAGTCTTACTTTGATAAAAGGATTAGTGATATTGTGATTNTTAACAATAAAAAAGAATTATATACAAAAATAAAAATAAAAATTAGGAAAATGAGGCCAAGTTACACATGAGTCAAGGTTCCATGCCAATCATGGTTCCACCCAGTCAGGGTTTTGCACCTAGGGGCCAAAAAATAGGGGTATGGTGTATTAGGTAGATTTCTAGTAACCGGGTGTCAAGTCAAGCATGTATGTTGTATGAATATTACGATCATTCAAATTCAAATGCAATGAATGGAAGGCGACCATGGGGTAAAAGACGACACATCATGCGACACAATAACGTCACACAAAGCGACTCACATGATAAAAGGAGATTAACATTAGTTGGGTGCACAATACATGTCATTCCATTCACGTTGAAGATCTTGGAGAGCAGACTTGATAAGATTTCAAGGAGAGGGAATATGATCAAACCAGGGAATAGGTTCCCATGTCATGCCACAATGCATGAAACTGGTTATGACAAGTGGCGAAGCATTGCGTGATGACACCACAAGGTTCCACAGCCAAGAATCTCAATAAGCATCGGTCTTGCATTTTTGAAGATAGGGGAGAATGAAAGAAGAACCAATAGAGATCAATCTGAAGAAACTCATACCCGAGGAATGTCATAATGGACTTCACTCGGTCAACCCAATGAGACAAACCGAATGAGGGGAGCCTAATGGGATTTAGACCTTTGGGCTTCAGACCATTCTTAAGACAATGCATACTCAACACTTCGAATGGGGATTCCCAATAAAGTAAATATGATGAGCTCGTGAGATAGGGTTGCAGGAAAGGTGGATCCAATAGTCTTGCAAGCTTCGAACCTCAGGGAAACTATAAGCAAAGGTGATTATACTTCCCAATGAGGGAGAGCCTAGTACAGATCAAGGTTCAGGATAAGGATCAAGATTTTGGCCTCATCAATGCAATGGTGATAGAAATAAAACCAACTAAGGTTTGATAAAGGCCAGGCTTAGCTCATGATGTTGACTGTTGGATTCAAATGATAGACAATATCTGCATAGAGAGAAGATTAAGAAAGAGTAAGAAGATCAAGGGATTCCCCACATGCATTTCAAGGATGGAGCGTTCATGTAAAGGAAGCGACCCTAGGAACTTGCTCCTACAATCACAAAAAAGATGAGATCAATTATGTGATTAAGAAGACACTTGCCAATATACCATAAACATTGCATTCCATGCCTTCAACAAACTTATAAATGAGTGTTGGGTTTGTTCAAATATAATCATGGGTGGTTGTAGATAAGTGTCCTAAAAACAACATGTATCGAGTCTTACTTTGATAAAAGRATTAGTGATATTGTGATTTTAAGCTAAAAGTTTGAAACTAAAGAGTATGATCAACATACTAAATCATAAAGATGAAGACATTAAGCACAACATGCAAGCAAGAGGATGCATAATTTGAGTTATCCATTTAGAAAATATTCAAAAACAAACTCATTCAAGACAATCATCAATCAAGAT
>JZKD02S1589492.1:0-10222 GCA_000966675.3 Picea glauca | reverse complement strand
CCCTATTTATAGGCTCCAACCTGAAGGAAGATCCAAATCCCTAGATTCTCTAGCACCAACTGGAAGGAGGATCTAACCACCTAATTTATAGGCTCCAACCTGAAGGAAGATACAACTCCTTGAATTATCCAACTCCATCTACAAGTAGGCTCCAACCTCCTGATTTACAAGCTCCAACCTAGAGGAAGCTACAACTCCCTATATTTTCCGACTCCAACCAGAAGGAGGCATCAACCCCCTTTCCTTTACCCTTCATTTCTTTTAAAAATGTAAGTGTGAGACTCAACCTATCGTTTTTGTTGGCACTAATACATCATCATCATAAAAACCAACTCAACTTGTCACTATAACTACCACTATTTTGTTGGCAGCCAATTCACATTTTTCTACTATCTTATAAGTTGCCTACACCAGTGTTTTTCAAACTTTAATTTTCGTCGCAATTCTCAAATAAAATGACACTTTTATTTTTTCTCTATTTGCACACTTACCTTTGTTCTTGTTTTCATGACTGCAAGCGTGAAAACTTGGTTTTCAAATTCGCATTAAAATCGTCACTAAATTGTCGTTATCATTCTTGTCGATATGCCCATTGCATTTATATTTTATTTATCATTATACAGTTGGCAAGACCTTTTGATCTGTACTCATCTTACATTCTTTGATTGATTGTGTAATTTTGTTTCATGAGTGATTAAGTTTGTGATGCATTGGTGATTGGATTTACATGTTATTTGATCAATTCACTTGGCACATTGGTTACATAAAAACACATTTGTGTTGTGGCAAAACCCTTGGTATAAATCGTTTCATATAACACATGTTTCATATAACCAAACCCTTGGTGCGATTTTGATTTATTTTTTTGGTTTTGAAACCATAACTATTGCTCGCGGGAGTGATTAATCCACTTAACAAAGGTTTCGATTGATTGATTGAAGTGGCATAGTTTGTAACACATATGTGTTGTGATTTGAATAGTTGTAAGCGTCGGCGGTTGTACCATGGTAATGACTATTTTGCATGGGCAGAAATAGCTCNTTACATCCATAGGAAGCGCAAACTTCCACAATTCTCCAGCACCAATTGGAAGGAGGCACCAACCCCCTATTTATAGGCTCCAACCTGAAGGAAGATCCAAATCCCTAGATTCTCTTGCACCAACTGGAAGGAGGATCTAACCACCTGATTTATAGGCTCCAAACTGAAGGAAGATACAACTCCTTGAATTATCCAACTCCATCTAGAAGTAGGCTCCAACCTCCTGATTTACAAGCTCCAACCTGGAGGAAGCTACAACTCCCTATATTTTCTGACTCCAACCAGAAGGAGGCATCAACCCCCTTTCCTTTACCCTTCGTTTCTTTTAAAAATGTAAGTGTGAGACTCAACCTATCGTTTTTGTTGGCACTAATACATCATCATCATAAAAACCAACTCAACTTGTCACTATAACTACCACTATTTTGTTGGCAGCCAATTCACATTTTTCTACTATCTTATAAGTTGCCTACACCAGTGTTTTTCAAACTTTAATTTTCATCGCAATTCTCAAATAAAATGACACTTTTATTTTTTCTCTATTTGCACACTTACCTTCGTTCTTGTTTTCATGACTGCAAGTGTGAAAACTTGGTTTTCAAAGTCGCATTAAAATCGTCATTGAATTGTCGTTATCATTCTTGTCGATATGCCCATTGCATTTATATTTTACTTATTATTATACAGTTGGAAAGACCTTTTGATCTGTACTCATCTTACATTCTTTGATTGATTATGTAATTTTGTTTCATGAGTGATTAAGTTTGTGATGCATTGGTGATTGGATTTACATGTTATTTGATCAATTCACTTGGCACATTGGTTATGTAAAAACACATTTCTGTTGTGGCAAAACCCTTGTTATAAATCGTTTCATATAACACATGTTTCATATAACCAAACCCTTGGTATAAATCATTTCATATAACACATGTTTCATATAAACAAACCCTTGGTGTGATTTTGATTTATTTGTTTGGTTTTGAAACTATAACTATTGCTCGCGGGAATGATTAATCCACTTAACAAAGGTTTTGATTGATTGATTGAAGTGGCATAGTTTGTAACACATATGTGTTGTGATTTGAATAGTTGTAAGCGTCGGCGGTTGTACCATGGTAATGACTATTTTGCATGGGCAGAAATAGCTCCACCACCTTCGCACGATATGTCATTAATGTTTACCCTTATCCCTGTTTTACCTTTGCTAGTTTCGGGTAAGCCTCTGAGCGTTCTACCCCTGTGTATGCTGTGTTCAAATCCTGTCTTGTTCACGTCGCTCACCATGTTCCCCTGTCTATGGCACCAGTGGTGCGAATAGAGTCGAATGGTAGTCAAGCCCTGCTACTGTTCGATAACATCCGGAAAGATTTAGAGGATAGTGGTTGGCTCACGTTTGTACAGAGGTTCGAGGGTTTCAATTTGATTGTTGCACAACAATTTTCCCTTACCTTTGATGGGTGTAGGGCTAAAGTGGGTGACATTCAACTTGAGTTGAATGAAGAGTTCATAAGCTCTGCCACAGGATTGGAAGCCATGGGCCAGCGATGGTTTAAAAACTCTAAAGTCGACGAGGTGCCATGGCCTCTGCTATTCGTATCATGAAAAGTCACATCCTGTGACAAAGGTATGCCTATTTCCACACTTAAACCTAGATGGCATGATCTTTTGATAATGGTTAAACAATTTGTGACCTATGAGGGTCAGTATGGATTGGTTTTTCTTTATCACCTTCGACTGTTAATAAATTTCATGGGCTATCCATTGAACATGCCATTTTACTTCCAGCGTAGTCTTTACAAAATGGCTAAGAGGTTCAAATGAGAGAAGGCTGACAGCAGCTTGTTTGACCATGGCTTGATTAGACTTATCATCGTTCATCATTTAAACCTCCACGACGATAATTGGCAAGCTTTTCTGTCTAGAAATGGCTTTGATGATTCAGATTCTGTCCAAATTGAAAAGTCTGTGGTCAGTGAGACTAAGGTCGATCCACCCATGCCTTTTCATGCCCTTCTACCCTCTCCCAAACCCTCGGTCTACCCTGATATCGACCTACCCGACATCATAACAGACAAGGTTGAGGCTGTAAAAAATCCTGTGAGCAAGAAAGTCAAGGGTAACCCTATTGTCAACAACAAAGGTAAAAAGAATGCTCGATTGATATTGAGACTTTCCCGTAATAAACCTAAACCAAATGTTGATCAAAATCCCATTGTCCTTAGTGAAGACTCAGACTCTGATATCGAGCGCTTCCTAGCTAGTGAGTACCCCTATTCCCAAGGTCTGTGCTCTGAGCCATCCTATGACTTTGTTTCTAATTTACCCCCTTGCCTAAAGAACAATCCTAGCTACCCAGGGATTAAGCTACCTAATGAAACGCTCGGTGATCTGGACAAACCCTCGACTGTCATTTCGAAGCCCAAACAGACATCATATAACCAATGTAATGTGTGGCTAGAATGCTATTATACCGACGTTCCCTTATTACAGTCAAAAATCAAATCTTTAGAGAACCAAGTCACGGTATTGACAAGAGAAAGGGACAAGTTTCAAGCTAATGACAAGAAGTAGAAAACCATTGGCTCGATCGTATTTAGGAATGTCGAATCGGCTATAGGCTTCGTCAATTCCAAGCTATCATAATCAAATTCGTTTCATATTATCCAGGTATGAATTTCAATATCATTTTCATTTTATATTGCTAGGATTAATATAATGAATTGAGTTTGGTTTTCAATTAGCTCTGTCCATTGTTCGAAATGACTCTGTTTGATTAATCAAAAAATGGTTATGTTGTGGATCTTGTGAATTATTTTCGTTTTGCTAAAATTAAATGAAGTTATGATTTGGTTACACGATTTGGTCGTGCCCAGTTTAGCAATTGATTGGTTTTCACTGAGTTTGATTCATTTTGAATGATTATGTTGGTTTGAATTAACGAAATCAATGGGTTTTTCTTTCGCTTGGATTTTGTTTGCATCTGACCTATACAGGAGATTTTTATGCTAAAATTAGAGCACGACTATGTGTTGATTTGGTATGATTTCATTGTGGTTGGATCATATCGGCTCTGATTTAGTTCTTATGATTTGATTTTTGAAATGATTTCATAGGATTGAATTGGATTGATAAATACGATGTAGTCTATTAAATTGGAAAAATGACTCTGTTTTGTATTAATTCAACATTCTCATTTGGATTTGGATTATATCTGGCCTATGCAAAAAATCTATTCGCCGAAATCTTGGAACTGTGTTGATTCATAACGATTATGTTAAACTCAAACTGTTCGATTCGTTCTTGTTTTGATTGGATTGTTGCATATCTAGAGTTAGCACGATTGTTTTTATGAGTTGGATTTGTATTGAAAATCGATTTGATGCTGTTCTTTTGTTTTTGATTTTATCTCTATTGAATTCGGATGAGAAAAGCCGGCTAATAGTTCGTTTTGAAATGAATTCAAGTAATGATTTCGTGGACTGCCAATTGATTGTGTTTGCCCCAATTGGAAATAACAAACATTTGACAAATCCCACATACCATGTTATCAACCAATTAATCCTATTACGATTTCATTTGTGACAATTTACTTACGAGTTTTGATTTGATTTGCTAATAGCCTGGGTCTTTTGTTTATGTTAATACAGTTATATCAATCTAAAAACGGTCTTGTTGATTTCGTGTGGATTCGATCGTGTTTTTTGTTAATGGATGAGGCAACATAAACGATTGCATATGATTTGTTTAACTATATCAATTTCAATTGGTTTATGAAAATGATTTCATTGTTGTTGAGTTATCCAATACGATTCTGTTTACCTGAATTGGTGATAACGAATTAAACAGAGTGTGTACATCTCTGTTATCGTTTGATTGAACACGATTTAGCAAATATCGATTTGAATGATGCTTTTAGCAATCAAATATTGGTTTGTTAGTTTGAATTTAATTCTTTAAGTTCGAATTATATTTTAAAACGATTCTATGTTTGATTTAGACCAGCTACAGAATCGCAGGATTCTGTAGCTAGTCTTAGAAATTAGATTTTATCAATTTTATTAATAAAATATCCTTTTAACTTGCCTATTTTTGTCCTCTTTCAGGTACATTCGAATTACAATGATCTATTGGGCATAATGTGGCAGTTTGAGAGATATCTTGGGTTTGGTTTTGTCTTAGGTGGTTAGCTTGAGTCGTAAACTTGGGATATTTTCCCTGATTTGTGTAAACTATTTTGATAATTCCCACAGGAATGTTTTACCCTATGGGAGGTCTTTAAATACTTATTATTTTTGTAATAATGATCATGCTCACTTGTGGGAGAACCAGACTATGGATTTATGACTCAAACTGGGATGGGAGTTGGTGTCTTGTAACAGCTTTTGCTTTCAATATATCAAACTTTCATTTCAAGTTTTATTTGTATCAGTTTGCAGTTGATTATAGACTACTTTAGCTATCATAATCTATTGTAGGATGATATGATTTGATTAATGTGCTATCCATATCTGATCTCTTTCATTATTAAAAGTACAACAATTACTTTGTTTCAGTTAATGAATCATAGATTTCTCTTCTTCGTTAATTGAATCATTTTGTATAGATCTTTGCATGAAGATTTATATAACTGTGAAGATTTATAAATCATAAGATTGCTGTAATTTTTATATCTTGTTTGTACTGTAATTGTATTTGAAGAGCACAGTTGCTTCTAGTTTATGAGAAGCTCGTGGATAATCCGGTGCGGGTTTCCTCCCTCCGATCAACTAAGACAATCATCGCATACACAGGACAAACCTGAAGCGTCACTTCAGGTCAGTTTGTCATTTAGTATTTAATAGTTAATTTGTTAGTATAGTATAACTAGTTTAGTTAGATATATGTATAGTTTAGATTCGTAGTTAGAGTTATTATTTTAGTTGCTTAGTTTAGTTAGTTTTATGTTATTTCTTTTTCATAAAATTATAAAATCAAAAACAGTTCTACTGTCTTAGGACAGTTTGCAAATGAGTTTTTCAGGTTTTCCTTCAAATCTGTAAATTGTAAATATTGTACATTTGTGATTAAGATTTAATTCTGTTAGTAGTTAGATATTTAGTTTCCTAGAGTTATTATAGTATTAGATAGTAGATTGTATGTATAATAGTTAGATTAGTTTATTAGTTTGTTTTAATAGTTTTTTTTTTTAGTTAGATTAGTTATTTTAGAGTAGTTTTCTTTTGTTTTCTTAGGACTTAGATCGGCTAACGGAGCCGCTAAACCCGTCAGGGTGGGTTATCCCAAATGGCTTGGGTTATTTAGACAACCACGGACCGGATCCACTCTCCCAATTGACGGACGGTCAATTTTGCCCGTCAACATATTTCAAAACCAAAATCAACCTGTCACTGTAACTGTCCCTGATACTAATACAAAACCAAACTCAACCTGTCACTGTAACTGTCATTGATACTGATACAAAACCAAACTCAACTTTTCACTGTAACTGTCACTGATACTAATACAAAACCAACCTCAACCTGTCACTACAATTATTGTCGATACCGATACATCATCATCATCATCAAAATTGGATACACCATAATTGATACATCATCATCATAAAAATCTAGATCCACCACAAATGATATGTCATCATCATCAAAACTAGATACACCATAACTGATACATCAACATCATCAAAAATAGAGACACCATAACTAATACATCATCATCATAAAAAACTATATCCACAACAACTTATACATCAACATCATCAAACTAGGTCCACTTCAAAACTAGGTCGACATAAATATCCTAGGTCCACATGGGTTACATATAAACCCCATCATCACTTCTTAAATTTATCTCGAATACCTATTTGGGACTAGTTTATGGAATATTCACAAACCATAACTTCCAACAAGTATAACTCTGTACTCATAATTTAATTAATGGCACGAGGCGGTCGTAAGACTCCTCCACCACCTAATTGCTCACCTATAGTGACAAGAAGTCATTCGAATGATAACATTCCCCCTCAAACAACAACCACATCAACCGATGATCCACGGGTCACAGTTGAACCAGTAACCCTGAATCCTATAGGTGGTGACATACAAGAGATTGTCCATCAATCTCTCATAAGAACTCATAGTGCCTTAGCCCATTTGAGGCAACCGAACCATCCATTGGACCAACCTTTAAATTTCTCTGATATCAGGGAACAACTCAGAGGCACTAACCTCACTGTGAACCCTACAGATCAAATCCTCACCCCTGCTGCAAGAGGATCTGGAATACCTCCTTCACCACCTCCATCATCTCCTTCCTCTTCTGGAGGAGGTTCCTCTGAYGAAGGMAATTCCCCTTCTCAGCCTTCCACACCCACTACACCAATGGCCAACCAGAACAATCCTGCTAGACMTTTKCTMGATCAGGATGCCATAGTTGTACCTGGAGATCARCATYCTTTACATAAACATCCRGAGAAATGGCTCCCCAAGTTTGACCCTACTCAAAACAGATCGCTGAAGATCACATTAAAAAGTTTATGTTAGCCATAAGACTCCGCAATGTCGAGCATGAAGACGTAGTATGTAGGTTTTTTCCCTATACTTTCGAGGGAAATGCATCTATAGGGTACTTTGCCCAGCAACCCCATACCATCATGTCTTGGGAAAAGTTTGAGTCATGCTTTTTGGAAAAGTTCGGAGACGGTAAGCCTCTGGAAGTCCTAGTCATGGATCTTTCTAACTTAAGAATGAGCCCAAAAGAAAAAGTTAAAGATTTTAATCAAAGATTCTTAACACTTAAAAACCGAATCCCTGCGGATTCCATGCCTACCGAGAATCTTATAATAGCATACTACACTAAAGCTTTGCATCAAAGTATAGCTATTTGGGTCAAACGATCTAAGAAAGCCATGTTGTTAGAAGCCTTTGAGGAGGCCAATCAGATTGAAAAAGACATACTTAGTCTTAAAGACCCTACTAGAAACAAAACAGAGACTAGTCCTTCTTCCAAAAACAAGATCGAAATCCTCCCTAGACCTACTCAAAGTAAAACACAACCTAAAAACTCTGATTTAGAAAACTTAACTAAAGTTGTTCAAAAACTGTCAAATCAAGTTATAGACTTGAAAAGGACGATCGAAGAAGCTTCCTCGATCAAAGGGAATTACATACCCCCATTCCGGAAGCCTTTTATTACCAACCGACCTAATCCAACCACCGAAGGCCTTAATCTAGAAAGTCTGCAATGCGCCCTTCAAACGATTCTAGAAGCCCAAGATAACTTGATGCCTCCTGAGATTCTTGAGGAGGTAGTTGAAGAAGAGATAGTTCAAGAAGAGGAGTCTTCTCCAAATATTTTTGGACACTTCTCAGATAGCATCTTTCAAGCTAACTTCGATACAGTACATCCCTATAATACCAAGAGTAAGGTAGCAAAAAACATTCTTCCGAAAACACTACAACTTCGCCTCCAAAGAAATCTAAACCAGCTGAGACTAAACAGAGTAATGTGAACCCCAACTTAGATTATGATGTAGTTGAAGATCTTAAAAAGTTAAGGGATAACATTTATGTTTATGGGTTATTGAAGTTTCCATTTACGCTACAAAAAATGTTACAGAATATCTCAGAGAATGGAAAAAATGGTAATTCAAGTGGTAACAAGGTTGTGCAGAACAAAGTTCCTCAGAAGACTTCCACTAAAAAAAATCTTGATCCTCAAGATAAAGGAAGCCTTCCTGTAAATAATGTAAATAATGTAAATAATGTAAATAATGTAGATAAAGAAACTTTAGAAACTGCAA
This sequence comes from Picea glauca, assembly GCA_000966675.3. NCBI lineage: Eukaryota > Viridiplantae > Streptophyta > Pinopsida > Pinales > Pinaceae > Picea > Picea glauca. Next base: position 1,380 of record JZKD02S1589492.1, on the reverse strand, counting down.
GTAAAAATCCACAAGCTACCACCCTTAGCACTCGCAAAAATGTACCTCCATTTTTGTTAACATTCGAAATCTTTAATAGAAACGTGCACAATTGTATGGTAGACTCAGGAGCGTCATCCAATATGATGCCATGGTCTGTATGCCAAAATATTAACGTCGAAGTTGAACCCTCCACCTTAAAAATCATACAACTTCATCGGACCAATGTTAAAGTTATAGGCGAACTAAAGAATGTGCTTATAAGATTATCATCTAACCCCAAGGTTCATCAATTCATTGATATAATTGTTGTGGATATTCCAGAAGTGTATCGTCTTTTTTTGAACAGGGACTGGTCGGAGCAGCTACACGGTTATTTCGTGACAGATTGGTCCCATCTATGGCTTCCAGAGAACAGCAAGCCTAACAAGATCAAGGTAAATCGTGAACGCTACCTTAAGTTCAGTGTCACAGATTTGAACGATCCCAACGAACCATTTACACCTTCTGATGATTCACCCGAAGTACAAGGGATGGACACCTTTTTCGGCAATTTCATGGTCGAGGATTCAGTTATCACCAATCCAGAACAACATTTCGATATTGTAGCATATGTGCATCCAACAGCTTCTACGCAACAGTCTCATGTACCCGATGGAAATCAAATTTGGTCTCTTTATTTTGACAGGTCAAAGTCCAAAGAAGGAGCTGGTGCAGGCTGCATTATTATCGACCCGATAGGTAACAAAACATTGATTGCATCTAGGTTGGAATTTGAATGTACTAATAACACTGCAGAATATGAGGCTTTACTACAAGGTCTCAGAAAATCTTTGGATATGAACATTCAAAACTTGACCGTCTATGGTGAATGTGAAATAGTGGTTAGACAGGTAAGAGATTATATCCATTGTCTGTCTCCACATCTTAAAAGCTACCAATCCGAGGTATGGAATTTAATGAATGAATTTTCTTCTTTCAATATAAATTCCATCCCTAGACTAAATAATTCTGAAGCAGATCTATTAGCTAACGTAGCTTCTAAACTCTTTCCTACATAAGGCTTGTCCCCAGATGCATTCTTCGTCGAACTGTTGTTCCAGCCATCCATTCCCGACAACATCACGAACTGGAGAGTCTTTGATGACGATCAACAGATTATTAACTTTCTGCACATGGAAGAAACTTTTCAAGGCACAGTGATAGACGAACACACACACGGCGACAATTTGTGCGATTTCACGGTAATACCAGATCTGAGAACTCTTGAATCTTCATTGGACATGGTAAACTTGATCCCTAAATCTGTAGTTAGATTAGAGAAATTTTATGATCTTCAAGATAAATTCAAAAAGTTGGTCAACTGTAAAACCAATAGTTCCTCGTTATCTTATGAAAAGG
>JZKD02S1589481.1:0-10222 GCA_000966675.3 Picea glauca | reverse complement strand
AACAATTTACATCTTAATCCTCACACACATTATATTTCAAATTGATAAAAACATATGAAAACACATTAAATCATGCTTATGGAACCTAAATAAAAGATTCCCTAGATTGACCAAATATACAATGAGTTTTGGAGCAAGATGCTCTTGAATCACACATATATAGTGCGAGTGACATAAAACGTGTCTAACACCTTGCTAAGACTTATTATTGTGAAACAATTACAATATGAGCACTATTGGCTCGGTTTACAACTTGGGTAGAGTCACACGACTCGCCTCACCTGACCAAGACACTCATACATAGATTCATCACACCAAGACTCATCCATCGTAACAACTTTTGCAACTCCTACGCTGCACCTCAAATTTGTACCCACTACAAACTCACTGTCTCTTCTTTGTCACAAGACTTCACACAAACCTGTAGTTTTGTCTCATGACATGTCTCACCTATAACTATGACAAGACTTCCCCAAACTCATCCTAAAGAAGGTCTCCCCAAATCTGTCCACAAAATCACTTCAAGGTAGCACAATTCCTCCCATGTGGAGCGACTTGGCTCCTTGAGGGAGCTTGCCTCTCTTCATCCAAGTCTACCGCAAAATGTTAACTCTGATATTTATATCCTTATTGTGACGTGTGCTCTTATATGGAATCCAAAAATCACCTTTGTGAACCATCACATCCTTTAGGTGTGTCGTGTCCCTTCGAAAACCAATGCACCCAAACGAACTGTTGCACCCCTTCACATACCTGGTGCACCCAAACGAACCCATGCACTCGTCAACCTTTGTGTCCCTCGGGACCGATTCACCCCAACCTTGGTTCTCTCCTCATGTCAATGCACCCCAACCTCTTTGGTACACTCATTATCTTGGTCTATTCATGCTTGGGCAAGCCCCTTAGTATGTTCATGCACCCAAGGCATCCATTTCCCTAACCAATGCAACTCTTGGGTGTCAGAGAAACCCTAAATTCCATCTCCTTGAGTACTTGAGAAAGGGTCTCCACACCCTTTTATCCAAATACCTTACATCCTCCCCCACATCAAGTCGTTTCCATCCCCGACAAAATCCAAAAAATCTACGATCTCCAAGTCTCTGCCCGAACTCATGCCTCCATCACAACTAAGTCTGCTGGAAACCCCAAGTTTCGTGCCAATTGGAAACCCCAAATTTCTGTAAAAGTGGAAACCCAAAGTTTCCCTTGTGAAGTGGAAATCCCAAGTTTCCAACTTGCATTGCAATCATCCACAACCTGTGAAACTATCCAAAACTTGTGTAACCATCCACACTACCCTCTACCCAAGTTGTGTGTGACCAATCTATCTGCTACATTGGAAATAGGTCTCTTCCCTAACTCTGTCTACAAATCCCAAGCTGCCACTGTCTCGCTACGATAATCACTCTCCATTATGTTTTTGTTGTTTCTACCTCAATTGTTGTTGCAACCTCAATCAAAACTTCAAAAATGTTTAAGTGTTGAACTCTTGTGATCTTATTATTGCATCCATACTTCAACCAACTCTGTCATGTCTTTGCTAGCCTCAAGTCTTTCACCAGACAACTGATCAATGCAACTGTCACGTCTAGTTCTTGAAATGTTCATCTCCATGCCTAAAATTAGTGTTTTTTTTTATCTGATCTCTATCACTCCATCCAACTCCAAAGACTAAAGCATGTGTCCACCCTTGCTTTACTATTGTTTCCATAATTCAATCTTCGTTAAGGAGATACTTCACAATGTCTAAGTGATGCACTTTTAACCTATTGGTGCATACTTACTTTGACCTCTTATTCATGCTCTCATGCACTAATTGTCCAAGTGTTGAACTATCACGTTCATTCCTTGAGAATTTAGAACATGCCTAAAACTTGGTCACTTCCTTCCGCAATCTAGTCCATTCGCAAAACAACCTTAGACTAAGGAAAAGTCACCCCTCACCTTGTTTCACTATGGATTCACCCCAAAACAAAGTTACCTATGGCAAATTGAATCCACTGTCCACCTCATGGTATAGTAATCCAATCTTCTACACACAGTCTACATTGCATCCAAGTCTATGAATAGTCAACGGAGATCATCGTGCATTTGCACATACAACCAACTCTTCCCTTGTGACTCAAACTACGGTCAATTCCACAATTTTGGCTTCCATGGCCAAATTATCCCCATATTCATATATGTCTTAGGATATGAAACAACCCATATGTACTAATAACTACACATCCAAATTGCCTTTTCCCCACTACTTCATCAGCTGGCCATGTTGTTGCATCTATCTCTCTATTCCTTGGTTTGGTTAGGCTTCACCATCAACCATGCTGCCCAATATCAGATAAAATCCCATGTCCAAGTAATTTCTTCATGCTACAATCTGCATGTCTACACAATCCTCCAAACCAAGGAAACTCTTCAAGTCACCTCCTTCCTTCAAGTCACCGCTCCAAAACTCAACATTTGCGATGAGTGTGACCAACACGCCTACACTTCTCAAATATCCCTACAAATTTTCCAAATCGTTCCAAGTGGATAAGTCACTTGAAATAAATTCCATGCATTAAGCATGGTCGAACCAATTCTTCTTCCAAACTTAACCAATGACCCATGCAGATTTCTGAGTCATTGCACAAATATCCACAAGTCACCAAGGTATGCTTTGCCTCATCCAATGTCCCATACCAAAGGCAAGAGAACACCAACCAAGTCACTTGGTCTATGTTTTGACCATCCAGGTTGAATGCAAAGAATTCTCGGTTGAATTCTTTATGTTGGGTTGTTATATTCTTTGCAGTGAAATTCTAGTCGAGCTGAATCGACTAACGGTCGAAGGTCGAGGTGGATCGAAAACAAGTCGAAAATAGAGGGAGTTGACCGGGTAAATTCAAAGTCTAAGATATCGACAACAATTCAACCAACAAGAGGTCGAAGTGTGGGTGTGAGACAATCAACTAGAGACCGAAAGAAGGTCGACTGGTAATCCGAATTGGAGTCGATTGTAACAAAATCCTGGGATTTGCGGTATTTGTAGCCAATGATCTGTAACCATTTTTGGGAACCAATATTTAGGGTTTTTCCTATTGTAAATCCTATAGAGAGGCATTTTGTAAGTCTGTAAAGGCTAATAATGAAAAATGCGATAATGTTGTAATGCAAGTTAATGCATGTGTAATCGTATGTTGTTGGTCATGTAGATGTAAGCCAAATTGGCTATAGGGTTGTTCTTACATAGGCAAGAGGGTATGATTTTGATTGTGTCTTAGGTGTGGACCAAGGTTAGACATGTAACCTTTTATTCAGATTGAATAAGACAACAAGAGAGAAGAACGCTCAATGAATGTTGGTTTTCCTGGTTAAGGGTTTCCAGGGTAAACTATCGGTTTACTGTGTGATTGTTGTGTCATTTGTGTTCTTGATTAAATTCTTCTTCTTTTCTGCTAGGTTTAGTGTGGAAGTGTCTCTCATTTCCTGACATGTGGTATTAGAGCTTAGGTCTTCCCTAACAAGTGAGTTATCAGAGTGGTGTTATGATTTGGCGAGTATATCAGATCTTGATTTACCAATCTTGAATCTGGTAACTAAAACCTAGGTACAGTAAGAGTCGTAAGTCATAAATTGTATTAAATATCGTGGTAAAGAATGGAGAGCAGTTCTAGAATAGAGATAGAAAAATCCAATCGTCAAAATTTTGAGCTTTGGGAGCTTAAAATGGAAGATCTTCTTATAGATCAAGAACAATGAACATCGATCTGTCCAGGTACCTAGCCGACATGCATGTTGATGAAAGAATGGGAGAAAATCGAAAGAAGAGCAAGAAGTACGATTTGGATTTGTCTTGCAGATTCAGTGCTACTGAATGTCTCAGGTGAAGATGCGGCCAAGAAACTATGGGACAAGATGGGAAGCTTATACCAGTCGAAATATCTGGTAAATAAGTTGTTTCTTATAAAGAAAATGTATATTTTGAGAATGAGTGATGGCAGTTCAGTGATTGAGCATTTGAATGCGTTTAATACCGTGTTAATCTAGTTATCGTTTGTGGATATTAATATCACTAATGAGGATAAGTGTATCAACCTATTATGTTCTTTTCTAGACTCCTGGGATAGCTTAGTTTTGGATATTGGGGGTAATACAAACACACTAGTGCTAGAGGACGTGGTTGCTTCACTACTGTCGGAAGAAATGAGAAGGAAGAACATGGAAGGATCGACCAAAGATTCTCTAGTAGTGAGAGGTCAACCGATAGATAGAGATAAAGGTAGATTCTTCGGTATAAACTTCAATTCTAAGGGTAGATCTAAATACCCGGTTTAGTCGACATGAGGATAATGGAAATGTGGTAAAGCTGGGAATTATAAAAAGCACTGTAAGTCGAAGGAAACAAAATTCAGTGTTGGTTCCGACGAGAAGTAGTCGACTAAGAGAAAGATGAACCCAGATAAGGGAGGTGTTGTGTAACTGGCGTTGACCAATACACAATCGGATCAAGATGTTTGGTTGATCGACTCAACAAAATCCTATCATATGACACCACATAAAGAATGGTTATGTGAATATGAACGATATGATGGGGGTGATGTATTCTTGGGGGACGACTCGACAACCAGAATTTTTGGACGAGGAAGAGTTTGATTGATAATGTAGGATAGGAGGAAAATAACCCTTCCAAGTGTGATACACATTCCAGGTTTGGAAAGAAACCTAATATCTGTTAGCAGGATGAGTGATGCAGGTGTGCATACTCGGTTTCATAAGGATTCGTGAAAGATGGTCAGAAGTGCAATGGTATTAATGAAAGGAGTTTGGATTGGTACCATATATAAGTTGTTAGGGAGTGTCGACTCGACTAGATGCAACTGCATCGTTTATCCTGAAATCAAACCAACTACGACTCAACTTGACTCGACGTTGACTCGAATCGATCTAAGTCGATTCAAATTGAATCGACAAGACATGATAAAATCGACTCGACTAGGTTATGTCACGAGAGGATGGGACACATTGGAGAAAAAGGACTTCAAGCTATGCAAAGAAAAGGTATGGTCGAAGGTTTTCCCGAACGTGGTTTAGAGGTTGAATTTTGTGAACATTGCATATATGGAAAACAAAGTCGGGTGAGGTTCCCATCGGGAGAGACAAGGGAAAGTGGGATTCTAGATTTGGTGCATAGTGATGTGTTTGGACTGGTTACAGTGCCTTCACTTGGTATATCCATGTATTATGTCTCCTTCATAGATGATTTTTCTGGGAAGACATGGATATATTTCCTGAGGAAGAAAACATAGATTTTAGAGAGAATTAAGGAGTTTAAATATCTTGTGGTAAACCAGACAGAGAAAAGGATTAAAGTGATGAGAACTGACAACGGTGGTGAATTCTATGGAAGATAATTTGATCAGTTCTGTAAGAAATGTGGCATAGCAAGCCAAAATACCACACCATATACCCCACAACAAAATGGATTTAGCGAGATAATGAACATAACATTGATGGATAAGGAAAGGAGCATGCTCAATGGTGTCGGGATTGCACAAGAATTTTGGGCGGAGGAAGTTGACAATGCAGTATAGTTGGTGAATATGTCTCCTTCGTTGGAACTAGTCAACATGACTCCACATGAGGTATGGTCCGGTAATAATCCTTCAGTGGCACATCTCAAAGTATTTGGCTGTGATGCATTTGTGTATGTTCCCAAGGAAAAGAGGACCAAGCTGGAAAAGAAGGAAGTCAAATGTATTTTCATTGGGTATAAAGAAGGAATGAAAGGATATAAGCTCTGGGATCATGCATCAAGGATAATAGTGTACAATAAAGATTTGTTCTTCATAGGATTCAGAGGTAAGTTTGAGCCTGAGGAAGTTGTTTAGACCGAGAATAATCTTGATACGGTGCGGTTTGAATTGAGGAACAACAAAGATGATTCATATGATTTGAGTGAATTTGAGGAAGAGGTGGAACAACTGACTCTAGTGGTAAGGAGGGAAGAAAGAATAAGAAAAACAATTTAAAGGTATAATATGCCCGACTTATGTTCCGCATTTGTGCTAATTTTCATCGACGATGAGCACAAGTCAGTCAGTGAGGCAATCGAATCAGCACAGGGTAAATTGTGGAAGGACACCATGGTCGAAGAGATGGAATCCTTGTACAATAATGAGACATGGGATTTATTCAAGTTACCTAGTGGAAGAAATCTCATCGGCAACAAGTGGGTATTCAAGAATAATATGAATGCCACAGGACAAGTCAAGAATTCCAAAGCTCAACTGGTAGTGAAAGGTTATTCCCAAGTCGAGGGAGTTGACTTCGGTGAGATTTTTTCCCATGTTGAAAAACTAACTTCCATTAGAGTACTAATGTCTCTGGCTGCAACATTCAATCTGTAGATAGAACAGATGGATGTGAAGACAACGTTCCTACATGGGGACCTGAAAGAAGAAATCTACATGAAACAACCTGAAGGATTTATAGTAAAGGGAAAGCAAGAGTTGGTGTGCAAACTGAAAAGATCCCTTAATGGTATAAAGAAATCACCAAGGATGTGGTACCAAAATTTTGATACATACATCCTTAGTTTGGGATTTGTGAAAATCAAAGTTGATCACTGCATATATCTCAAGGAATAAGGTGGGTGTTTCTTATATGTAGCTTTGTATGTCAATGACATGTTACTGATTGGAAACAACATGGATGCAATAAAGGAGGTGAAGAAGCAGCTATACTCCAAGTTCGACATGAAGGATTTCGGTGCAACTAACTTCATTTTGGGAATGGAGATTAAGAGAGATCGAGCCACTAGAAATCCCTGGTTGAATTAGATGAAGTATATTGAAATAGTTCTAAAAGGGTTCAACATGAAGGATTGTAAATTGGTGAAGGTGTCAATTCATGTGGGAGCAAGGCTTACTGATGAACAATGTCCAAAGAAACAAGAAGAAATAGAGGAAATGGCACTTTTTCCCTATGCAAGTGTTGTTGGTAGTCTAATGTATGTGATGGTCTGCACTCAACCGGAAATTTCCCATGCAGTGGGAGTGTTGACCAGGTACATGTCGACACCTGGAAAGGAGCACTGGACAACTGTTAAGAGAGTATTCAGGTATTTGTGTGGCATGAAAGGCTATGCTATATGCTACCAAGGAATACATGGAGGTGACAATGGTAAAGTAAATGTACATGGCTTTGTCGACGCCGACTGGGCTGGAGATATGGATTGATGGAGGTCGACCAACGGATATGTCTTTAAGATGTTCAGTGAAGAAATAAGATGGATGAGTAAGCGGCATGTGATTGTAGCCTTGTTTACAACATAAGATGAATACATGGTAACCACTCATGGAAGCAAATAAGTGGTATGGATGAAAAGATTGTGTTCAGGAATCGGGTTTGAGCAGAGAGATATGAAGGTGAGTTGTGACAGTCAAAGCACAATATTTATGGCAAATAACTATGATTATCATTCGAAGACTAAGCACATTGATGTAAAATACCCTTTCATAAGAGATATGGTGGAAAGTAACAAGGTGCTACTGGAGAAAGTAGACATGTTGGAAAACATAGAAGACTCGTTGACCAAGTCTGTGAGTGTTGTGAAGTTCTCTTGGTGTAGAGAGGAAATAGGAATTGTTGCAATGGGTTTGTGAATGAAAGTTCAGGGATATCCTTTTTCATCATAGAAGACAACAAGTGGGAGAATGTTGGGTTGTTATATTCTTTGCAGTGAAATTCTAGTCGAGGTGAATCGATTGACGATCAAAGTTCCAGGTGGATCGACTACAAGTCAAAGGTCGAGGTGGACCGACAACAAGTCGAAGGTCGAGGGAGTCGACCGGGTAAATTCAAAGTCAAAGATATCGATGGAAATTCAACCAACAAGAGGACGAATTGCAGGAGTGAGATGACTAACTAGAGACCAAATGTAGCCCGACTGGTAATCTGAATTGGAGTTGATTGTAACAGAATCTAGAGATTTGTAGTATTTGTAGCCAATGATCTGCATGGATCTATAACCATTTTTGGGTGCCAATATTTAGGGGTTTTCCTATCGTAAATCATATAAAGAGGTGTTTTGTAAGGCTGTAAAGGATAATAATGGAAAATGTGATAATGATGTAATGCAGATTAATGCATGTCTAATCGTAGGTTGTTGGTCATGTAGATGTAAGCCAGATTGGCTACATGGTTGTTCTTGCGTAGACAAGAGGTATGATTTTGATTATGTCTTAGGTGTGGACCAAGGTTAGACATGTAACATTTTATTCATATTGAATAAGACAACAAGAGAGCATAACACTCAAGGAATGTTGGTTTTCCCGGTTAAGGGTTTCTAGGGTAAAATATTAGTGTACTGTGTGATAGTTGTGTCATTTACGTTCTTGAATAAATTCTTCTTCTCTTTTTCTAGGTTTAGTGTGGAAGTGTCTCTCATTTCCTGACATTTTTCTTACATCCATCCATCTCCTGGAACATAATTTCCTTGCACCTCCTAAAAGCATCCAAAACATGTCACTGTCATCACGACTGTCAAGTCATTGCATGACCCAACAAATTTTTCTAGGGCATCAAAATGCCAAGGTACCTCATATAAGATTTAGGGAAATCCTCAAGTAACCTCCAAAAATACACCTAAATTTTCCTAAGTTCACCAATAGACTCGTGCAAACAAGTTTCCCTAAGCTCTTTTCACATTCACCCAAGTCAAGGAATCCTAAATGCTACATCACTTCTTTGAATATGAAACACTTGAGTCAGCCTCAAGTCTATTAGTTTTCACTGTGGAAATATATTACACTTGAACCACCAATTCATTTGACTTCCCTTAAAAGAACTCACCCTATCACTTGGGAAATGCAAGAACTCAAAACCAACCATACCTTCCCAATGACTTTTTTGGTTGCACCCATGGTTCAACTTTGTTGTCTTGGACCTTCACTTACCCAAGCCACTGACTCTCCACATGAATTCCCATCAATAACCATATGAAAATACATATAGATACATATCACCTTTGTTGTGGTACAATGTTGAGTCCATCTGTCCACTTCATATATCCATATAAGTCCCAAACTTCCCATGTTGCCTTGAATGTTTTCGCTTCAAGGAACCATGCACACTCTACCCAACTTCCAAGTCATATTGTTGTTAAATTAATTGCGTAACTATGCAAAGAGTTACCTTATATGAAGGTTGTAGTCGACCCACTTATCCAACAACCTAGCTCAACTCAATTGTTATTATTGGTGATGCACGACATGGAGATGTCATGATGAAAATGTTCCAAACCAACTGCCTTGTTGTAAAGCTTCTCTAGGTCACCTCAAGTCATCCAAATTACCCAAGTGCTTCCATTTACTGTAACCCAAAACTACTCCTCTTCGCGATCACTTATGTGATCACCCTTTATGACCATTTCCGCAGTTATATTTGGCACACATATTTTTCTCTTCTTCCTTTCCCAAGTGCTCAGTTCACCCCACAAACTCTATGCTTGGTATTCTCAAGGTGTGCACACATGTATGGAACTTAATTTCATCAAAAATCAAACCATCCAAGTCAGTTCCCAGACTGTCTCTACAATGGGTCAGTCCACCTTACCGAACCTTCACCAAGTTTGTGCCCAAACTTCCTCTGTGATCAATTTTGTGAAAATTTCTACGATGAACTCTATGATAAATTCTATGATCACCCACCCTATCCAAGTACTTCGTTTCACCAAAGAAAATTCTCTTAGTCTATACAAGGTGTGCACCCAAATCAACCTTCCACCGCACTGTCAACATGAACCTCTTTTGTAAGTCTTATGCAAATTATTTGTGATGAACTAGTTTGCTCCACTGAACTTTTCACCAAATCTATGAATGTTCCCACTAAAGTTTCTTCACAAAAAAATTCCTTCTTGCTGCTCTCTATCAGCACTGTCACCACCAAAATAGTAGAGCATGCTTCAAGCTCTGATACCATCTATCACGTCCCCATAGGATGACTGCTCAAATCTTGTGATCGTGCATCTCTTGAGGGCGTGTGACACTAGAACGTTTCTCACTTGGTTTCTTGGAAACACCAAGGATACTTTGTATAGACTATGCCTCTTCACCTAGAACATATCCATACTCCATTTTAGGCTACGAGTGAGTCACACTCCTACTCTAGTGCAAATCTCTTGTATACTTAGACAATTTGTTAATTGTCTTAACACTTAGTCATTTAAGCATACATCCAT
>JZKD02S1589470.1:0-10222 GCA_000966675.3 Picea glauca | reverse complement strand
ACCTTCTTATTATTGTGAGCATGGATCACAAAGAAGATGAACTTACCGGTCTATGAAATGACCTTACTGCATTTCTTAGCATAGATTAAAGAAATAGCGATAGGCGACGCTACCTCTAGTATCTTGTACAATTTTCTACCCAAAGTAATAATAACACTGTGGGGTCTAGAATAATACATAACATGTCACTTACACAAATATGGTTGTCCTAAAATAACATCACAAAATTCAAGGGGAAAAATATCACACAATACCTCATCTTTGAAGGGCTTGATGTCGTAGGGAAGACGACACTGTTGGCTGACATGGAGATCTCTTCCTTGGTGAAGCCAGCTGGTGGTGTAGGTTTGTGGGTGTAGTGTCATCGGTAGGTCCAAATGATTGACGACCTCTTTTGAGATCGGGTTCTTCTGAATTCCACTATCGACAAGGAAATGAAGTGGAGCCCCCTTTACCCACATCTGTGAGTGAAAGAGGTGTTCCCCTTCCTCTGGTTCTTCTGGTTCGCTTCGCTGGAATTTGGTGGTAGAAATAGTGGCACTAGGTTTAACATCGATAATCTGATTCCCTTCTTCTATATTTGATTGAAAGTCAGAATCTACCTCTAACTCAGAAGATTTCAAATCGACCATGAGTGACTGCTTGGAGTGACATTCTTTGGTGTTGTGCCAAGGGATTTTATGGTATTCACACCACTTTTTCATGTCCTTCTTGGACTTCTCATTACCCTTATTATGTTGTGGCTTGGACTGGTTGTCTTGAGAGTGGACATCTATTCTTTGTCCCTTTTTTGTGGGTTGGGACCTCCTTTTCCCTACTTCAGTTGTGAGGAGTTTTCAGATCCAAACTCTCGCCTCTTTTGCTTAAATTTATGCTCAATATTGACAACATATCTATAAGCCATACCCAATAATGTGATGTCCATAAACTCCATTTTTGTTTGCATTTATCTATTTAGATAGTCACGATATTTTACCACCAGATGTTGTTTAGAGTCTTTGATACCCAATTGTGTGTGCAGGGTATGGAAAATATTGGTGAAATCTAGTACTTTATGGTCTCGTTCCTAACGCAAGGTGGTCCATCTTGTGTACTGGTCCTCGTAGCTTCCAATAGTGTAGTATTGTTCTTTAATGTAATCCATATAATAATACCATGTGGGGAAGACCACAAATATTGAAGATTCATCTATGGCCCTTTTCTCAGAGTAAGTATCCCACCAGTCCTTAACATGGGGGATGACCTTAAGGAGTGAAAAAATAATCTTTTCCCGATGGGAAAAATTATGGACCGAAAAATACCCTTCGAGAAGATTCATCCATTTATCTACAACATCTACATATATCATTACTTAAAATAATGGAATATCAAAATTTACTAGTACCTTGAAGGGGTTGCATGGTCACTTGATGAATATACATCTCCTATGGGCAGCCATTGAAGGATTCGTGCAAAGTAGTCCATCATTTCTTTCCTTTGTCGTGCAAGGGCTTACTAGAGAAACAATTTAAAAGGATATCCTACTCTATCATGTTTCTTCTCATCCCCCATGATTTGTGGTCAGGCTCGGCACGACCGATATTGCAAAGGCTTGAATAGTTTGAGTCCCAACTTCTTGTACCTAGATCTTGCCGAGGACATACCCAAAGAAAAATAAATGAAGAGAAGACCACTCTGATACCATTTATCTAGATTTATGAGAAGATTGAAATCAATAATAGACTGAATACAATAACACAAAGATACAAAAAAGAACAATAGATATCCAATGAACAATAACTTCTATTGAATAAAAAAAATAAGTTGAAACTGTAAAACTGTAGAATTGAAAACAACTTGATCGAATGGTGGTAGTTATCTCTAAGAAGAGATGTGGTTTCTACATGCATATGTATGAGAATAATGATTACAATGAGGCTCCAAAGGCCTTTTTAACATTACTCATGAATTTCAAAACCCTAGACATCGAAAAACCTAACCCTAGGAGATGAAATGCCAAAAGTTGTGTGGGCCCCGATGGGTAAGTTGGTACCTCAACTTCCCGTGGTCATAAATTTTGTATATGACCTTTTTTTTAGGCGCGTGATAGCCCATTGGAAATTATTTTTTTATAACTACACATTATGTCATCAAACTCTAACTCTGTCTACAATTTGACTATGGAAAGCTAAAAAAAACATTCTTTAGGGCCCTAAAATGGCCTTGGAAGTAAAAAAATGTGTACTGACATGAAAAATTCCAAAATAAGACAATTGTATTAGGTGGGTGACCACCAATTTCCACTTGTAAGCTATGTATGGATTCAGATATCCATGAAAGTGTATAACCCACAATTACAAAGAATTACAGAAGAACGTGTTGAACTAAAACTGTCAAAAGGAGCCTGTTGGAATATGTGGGTGGCCACCAATATCCACCTGGATCACTCTCATTATTCAATGTAAGGAGATATTGATTGAATTTGATATGAAGGATATTGGTCCCATGCACTGCTACTTGGGACTAGAAGTGTGGAATAAGAATGGTGAATTCTTCCTAGGAAAAGGGAAGTACATTGTAAAGACCCTTCAGAATTTTGGGATGATGGATTGAAAATCGATGGAAACTCCCATGGAAAAATATTTGAGGAAGTTGAGAAACTCTGATTCTGATCCAATAGACTTGTCCCTATACCAGAATTTGATTGGCTCCTTGATGTATTTGGTAAATACTAGGCCAGACATATGCTTTGATGTGAACATGTTGAGCCAGTTCCGGGTGGAACCTAGACAAGAGAATTGGGTGGTTTCAAAGCATATCTTGAGATATATTCATGGGAAGATAATGTATGGTTTGAGATATTCCTCAAATAGTGAAGTAAAGCTGCATGGATTTACCAACTCATATTGGGAAGGTAGTGCAGAAGATATAAAGAAAACATTTTGTTTGGGTTCAGGATACCAAATCATATTGTGTTTCAGTTTGGGTTCTGCTATGATTTCATGGACTAGTAGAAAACATAAGTATGTTACACTCAGCATTGCAGAATTAGAATATATTGTAGCTTGTGATGCTTGTACGGAAGCAGTGTAGCTTTGCAAGCTAGTTTTTGGATTGTTTGATCTGGTGTTGGATTTGAACATGATATATTGTGATAACTAGAGCTGTTTGAATATCTTATAGAACTCAGTGTTCCATGATAGGTCAAAGAACATTGAGATCAAGTATTATTTTCTCCATGATAAAGTCCAGAAGAGAGAAATGGTTCTCCAATGTATCTCCATTGATGAGAAGATTGAAGATATTTTGATGAAGCCTTTGTCCAAGATAAATTTTTCATACTTGAGGGACAAGATAGGGCTCATGGAGATTTCTCCCTTGATTGGAAGGGAGTATATGACTTCCTTGGTTAGGAGGGAGCACTGATATGTGGCATCATGGACTATTAGTGATTTGCGGATCTATATCATGCTAGTACAACTTAGAGATGCTCATACATCTTAGAGATGATGCTTGAATCATGCTAGTACAACTCAGATATGATACAGATAGGCTATGATTTCATGGGCTAGAAGAAAACATAAGTATGTTACACTCAACATTACAGAAGTAGAATATATTGTAGCTTGTGGTGCTTGTATGGAAGCAGTGTGGCTCTGAAAGCTAGTTTTTTTATTGTTTGATCAAGTGTTGAATTTGACCGTGATATATTGTGATAACCAGAGCTATGTGAATCTCTTAGAGAACCCAATGTTCCATGATAGGTTGAATCACATTGATATCAAGTATTATTTTCTTTGTGATAAAGTCCAAAAGGGAGAAACGGTTCTCCAATGTATCTCCATTGATGAGAAGACTGGAGATATTTTGATGAGGCCTTTGTCCAAGATAATTTTTTCATACTTGAGGGACAAGCTAGGGCTCATGGAGATTTCTCCCTTGATTGAAAGGGAGTATATGACTTCCTCGGTTAGGAGGGAGCACTGATATGTGGCATCATGGATTGTTATTGATTTGCAGATTTATATGATGCTAGTACAACTTAGAGATGATGCTTGCATCATGCTAGTACAACTCAGATATGATACATATGGTTGGATTTGTTGATAAGTGGCCTAAGGAGCATCGTGCTAGTACAACTTATATATGGACATACATATTAGAGATGATTCCTGCATCATGCTAGTTATGTTCATGCTAGTAAAACTTAGAGAGGATGTTGGTGAGACGCATCATGCTAGATATGATCATGTGAGTACAACTTAGAGGTGGCATACAACTTAGATATGATGCATTGGAATCATGATAGATATGCCATGCTATTACAACTTAGAGATGATCATACATCTTAGAGATGATGCAGGAGGGCTCTTGTCATGCTATATATGATCATGTGAGTACATATTAGATGTGGCATACAACTTAGATGTGATGTATTGGCATCATGCTATTATGGCTTAGAGATGATCATACAAATTAGAGGTGACACAGTGAGGCATTGATATACATCATGTGAGTACAACTTAGAGGTGGAAATGCAACTTAGAGATGATGCATTGGCATCATNGGTGGAAGGCACCTGAAAAGGTGGCGTTAACTTCCACCGAGAATTAATACCGTATTTGGACTCCACTGGCCCGGAGAACCAAAAGCGGCTCGCTGGCCCCCAAATTTAATGTCTCGCAGGCTGGTAGGCGGGCTGCTTGATGAGGGATGGGATCGTGAACCGCCCATCCATAGAGCCATCAGGCCTGATCGGCACGAGGGTAATCATGCCACACGCAACCTCGCGAGAGGATAAGGCATATGGTAGAAGTGATTGTGGGGAGGACGCAAGGGGAACTCTGGCATTTTTACGCAGAGTGAGTGATAGTAGAGAGGAAGGATTGCAACCTTCGCTCCTGGTCACTGGCAGATAGAGAGACGCAGTCTCAGAGCATCGTGGTCTCAGCTTAGGGGTGGCTAGTGGTAAATCTGTTGAGAGTCGCTGAGCCTACGGTTGGGTGGAAACGAGCACCCCTCTCAGTAGTCGCACCCATTTCTGGTGTTATTTCTAATAAGTGTTTTACATATTGCATATTGAAATTCATAGAATGATATATATATGTGTATGCTCATAGAAATGTGAAATTGTGAATGATTTCTATGTAAGAATGTCTATGAAGTGTTGGATAAGAATGAATAGATATATGCTCATAACAGAGGAAACCATGCATGACATACGTTGATAAAGGAATCAAATTATGCCTAGGTTGAACTAAGTTAGGCTTCCAGCCCGTTCTCGGGAAGCTGTTTTCCCTTACCCGTCTCTAGGGATGCCCCAGAATAGATCTCGTCACAAAGAATTTCCTTCCTTAGAAAGGTTCACTAAGAACCCAGAAAAAGGACTTTAACGCGCAAGTCTTAATAACCATGTACGAGGAGGAACGACCCTCTTCAGATTTCGAAGTAGCAGCGTAGGGATAAGTAACGAACCAACGGATGAGATCTTGTCGAAAGACCCATGGTCATTCACGACCATCAGACTGACAGAAGTAGTAAGAGATTTACTCCTCTTTCCCTTTTTCCTCTATCTTCGCAAATAGCGAGGAAATCGGGATCGTAGATCCCCCAAGGTCCATTAGAACATTTGGACCGTCGACCCTTCCACACCTACGAAGTAGTGGGAGAATGCCCAAGGTGGGACAATCTGAGCCGTTGGATCTCATTCAGGAATCCCGTCAGCTGTTGGATCAGGTTAATATGCTTAGAGTTTAGTCTCTGTAGTGCATGCAGGAAGGACGGATCTAGACCGTTAGATCTTGGTCCAATTACCCGTCAGCCGTCAGATCGGTCCAGAGTTGTCCGAGGGTTACCATCAGGAGTCTAGCCATCAACATATCAGGATTCTCAAGGACAAGAAAATTGAGACACTTCAAGTATCGAAACGCCGGGAAGATCTGAACCGCCCGTTGAGGATGCACATGGCGGAGATCGAGGATACTATCAGGGGTCGGGATATTCGGCATCATGAAATCGGAGTTCCTGAGGCTGTGAGAATTGGGACATCAAAAGTCTTGAAATCCCGGAGAAATAGGGACTGTCCATCAGAAGAGGACGCGTGGCAGCAATCGACGCCGACGGGGAAGGTCCTGACAGGAAGCAGTTGATCGGCGTTTGTGTCATCGGGATATCGGGAATCCTGATGACAATTTATTTATGCATTTTGGAAATGTGACACTCGAAACCCCGATGAGTGGAAGACAGCCGTCAGTATATTAGAGAAGTAGGAAACGCGATTGTGGGGGCTAGCTGTCAGCATAACGGGAAGATGGGACTCGAAGGATCGGGAATCCTGTGAGCCCATACATTTTGGCATTGAAAACCCTATAGCCCCGACAAGGTATAAGACTGTGGTCACGGGGATCATGGTCATGTGAGCTAGGAGCCTAGCCAGGAGAGCTAGCACGTAAAGGACACGTCAGGATTCGAGGAATCGCGAGTCCTAGGGATGTTTTCATTTCAACATTGGAAAACCCAAAACTCCGATGGGGGACAAGACTGCGGTCTTGTGAGACAGAGATCACGTGGACTAAATACTTAGCCCGAAAGTTCAAGGCAGCAGAGGAGCGTATCGGTAATCAGAGATCGGTGAACCAAATTGTTGGGACATCACGAGTGTCAAAACCCCGATGAGGAGGTATGGCTGCGGTCATATAGAGGGAGGTCGTATGGACTCAAAGGACTAGCCCAAGGGGGCTAGTGGAATTTGGAGTGCGTCGGGAATCGGAGGATCGCGGATCCAAAGGGCATATACATTTTGGCATTAGAAAGCCCGAAACCCCGACGAAAAGAAAAATATATATATATAAGGCTGCAGTCTCGTGAGCATGGTCGTGTGGACCAGGGCATAGCCAGGAGGGGCTAAGGCCGAAAGAGAGCTCATCAAATATGGGAGAATCGAGGGAATAGGAACCCTCGACATTAGAAAGGACAAAACCCTGAAAAACTGAAGTTGTCATCAGGAAACGACCACGGTTAGGTATAGAGAACCGTATAGATGAATGAAAGACCCGTTGCTCGGGGTTGGCATGTTGCTGATGCAAGCTTCAGGGATTCTCGTTGCCGAGAACTAAACGAAAAAATTTTACCCAGGTAGTGGGTATGTTACATGCTTGTACAACTTAGAGATGATCATACATCTTAGAGATGATGCAGGAGGGCACTTTTCATGCTAGATATGATCATGTGAGTACATATTAGATGTGGCATACAACTTAGATGTGATGCATTGGCATCATGCTAGTATGGCTTAGAGATGATCATACAAATTAGAGGTGACACAGTGAGGCATTGATATACATCATGTGAGTACAACTTAGAGGTGGAAATGCAACTTAGAGATGATGCATTGGCATCATGCTAGTTATGTTCATGTTAGTACGACTTAGAGATGATGTAGATGATACTCTGGATCACGCCAATACAACTTAGATATGATGTATGTGCATCATGCTAGAATGACTTAGAGGTGATGCAGTTGATGACATTGTTGATGTAGGATGATATCATCTGATATGATTGTTGTGGATATTGTATTTTTACAAATAAAAGGATGTGCTCATTTTTCCATAAACAATATAGCAATATTGTCACCCAACCATAGGCACAAAGGCCACCCTCGAGCACCTTAACCTTGACAAAAAGAATAATTTTGATAGAAAACCAATATCCAACTAATGGCTAGTGCACCTTTCTCCAAGGGTAGCGCACCAAGCAAGAATAAGCAGAAACCAAGAAGAAATTTCAAACCATAACCAATATGTCAGTTGTAACAGCTGTAACTACATCCCTCTACAAACTTGTGCACCACTAGTCCTTATGCATTTCTGAGAGTGAGAGTGACAAATGAGCTCTAGCGCCCTCTTATTTATAGTCCTCCAAGTGACCTAACTGGGTAGACTTGTCTTATTGGAGACTAATAACTCAATATTAATTATTCTCTTGAGATGACTTGTCTTCTAGGGTTAGTATCCAACATTTTAGGGTTTCTCTTGCTTCCCAAAATATTCTAGTCTCATCAAAGGTTACACATAGAGGTTAATACCTCCCACGGATACGATAATATCAACACTCCCTCCTAGATATGGAGGTATTAAAGGTAGTGGTATTAAGCACAAACATACCATTCAACCAGTAGCATCATCATAGCCACACAGACTATCTCATGATCATGTAGATCAACTCATGAGCAACATCATCACTATCAGTATCATATGATAGCATCAACTATATCATCTCTCAAAGGCATACTCCATCTAAGTAATCAAGCATGATGTTGAATAAGTCACTCACTCCACAGAGTGATACAAGAACCATTCTTCTAATCCAGACATATGACCTAGAAGAATAATTGTCCCAACAGATGCTAGAAGCCACACCATGGGCTACAAGAATTATTCTTATAATATGGACATACGTCCTAGAAGATTGATTTTCCTAGACCATTTTCCCTTCGGCCACTACTATGAACTCAGGGAAAATGTATGTCATGTACCAATATATCCACTCTGGTCACTACTATGAACTCAAAGAGACAAACCATTCTTCTAATCCGAACATATCTCCTAGAAGAATAGTTGTCCATGATACATTAGAAATCTGTCAACCTGGAGCATTCTCCACAGGGAGAATGTATGTCCATCAAAATACTGATTATCCATATGGATGGAAATCATCTCCAACACTAGTGATAGTCTCCATGGAAATCATAAAAATTCCATCCAATAGAACACAACTATGTCTATCCATAGTAGTACACAACTATTATTCAGTGGTACATAACCACACCTAGTAGCACAGGAATACTAACCAGTGACAAATAGTCACAACTAGTGGAACACATCCACCATAGTATCATACAACTATTTTCCAAAGACATATAGTCTCCATAGTATTCATATCATCTGATATCAACTTTCATAGCAATATCAGGATACAAACTGAATCATTTGGGTCATTCTTCCACTCACATCTATGATATATGAAGAGCATATTCCCTCAAAAAGTAAAACATAATCCATGGGCTATATGGAATATTATTCCCAAGCACAGAAGAATAATTGTCCTTGATTTTTGAGCCTATACCATTCACCTAACTAGGCCATTCCTCTGACACTAAACATAGTGCAACCTGGAGAGAATGAGTCTTCCCTAGGGAATGATTGTCCCTGAATGTTGAACCTGGACCATTCACCTAATTGGGTCATTCCTATAACAATAAACATAGTGAAACATGGAGAGAATGAGTCTCTCCTATGGAATGATTCTCTGGACCATTTCCTTTGGAAATGATTGTCCTGCACCAACCTCCAAAATAGACCATTCTTTGAAACTACTCACAACTGTGAACTTCGAAAGAATGACTACCCGGTGAGATAGACCATTCTACTTTACCAACACTCAGAGTGACTGCCAAGAAGAATTACTATCCTAGAACATTCCCCCACACTAGCCACAAGAGGAATTGTTGTCTACGTTACATCAGCAATCTATCAGACCATTTCCATTAAGAAAATGATTGTCCGATATGGACCATTTTCTAAACTGGAAAAAAGTCTATCTGTCAAGTATTCATTGCACCTATAAAAATAGAATATTTCAAAGACTTCTTTCATAATTTGTAATGTAGTAACTATCACCTTTGATATACACAAATTTGAGATTTAACAATTTAATCAAATCTGGAACCTGGAGCCTTAACTGGTATGGAGGGTGCACTTGTTCTTATGGATGCATTCAATCCAAGATTACATCTTGGACAAGGTCTCTAGTACTTTCCCTGCAAACACACTCTTGGACAAGATCTCTAGTACTTTCCCTGCAAACACACTCATGTTTTGCTAGATGATATAACATATACAAGTGCATACGTTTGAAACCTTGTAGCATCTTTCAACTTGTCTTCCAATATGAAACTAGATACTGTTAGGAACCAAATATAAATATAGCATAGAAAAACCTCAGAATAAGTACTCAACACTTTGAAAAAGAGAGAAATTCAGATAATAAGCATCTTCGAGGGGGCAACCTCCTTATGCCCACATAAATTTTCAATTACAAGATGATTCCAAATGAAAATGTCTCCTTGGTATAAATAGGAGACTAGGAGGTATAATTACAACTAATGGAATAAAGTCGACATAAATAAAATAACATTACTAATGTAATATGCCCCAATTAAGGGGTAATGAGCCACTATTTA
>JZKD02S1589469.1:134452-151085 GCA_000966675.3 Picea glauca | reverse complement strand
CAAACCCTCATGTACAAATCACCAATCCATTAAAACTAAGTTATACTGGGAAAAGATAATCAAACCTCTCAAATCAATGGAAAGTCCAGAGGGCGCTCCATTATCATTGGCAACAGCCCGAATCTCTGTAGGTCCTCTGTTGAGCTTAACCGTCTCTGTTTTAATGGTCCTAGATAGCTGCAAAGTAGAATGCAGAAAAGGAGAGGATTGACGATGTATTCCTCGAGAGGAAGCAAATGAGAATATGGGTGCCAGATTACAGACTCCTGAGCGAACGGTAATGGGGGCTGAAGTAGACGGAGAGGAGCAAAGTGCGGCCCTAGCTAATTGAAGCCCAGAGGCAGTTGCAGCAGCCATAGCTTTCAGGTACCTGTGCATCATCCTATTAGTATTGAAAAACCACCATAAAGAACCAATACGAGCTTAAAAGACATCAATGCTACAGCCCAAGTTCCTGTTTGATCGATGCAAAACCTATAGTAAAACGAAGTTGTTAAACCAACCTTGATTGTTGCTGCTGCTATTTACAGGTTCTTGGATCAAAACCCATTAATGTTTTCGGGCATCCAGAAGCAAACGAGAAAATGTGGGCACGGACGAAAATTGCCCAAATGAAGCCGAATGAAATATATGCATAGGGCCACGTCTACTTGGAGCGTTGTCCTCGTTTGGATCGGAAAGTAGGTCGTGACACTTGTGTGATCAGTCAATTCATAATTTCTCTGTGAGTGATGGGATAGTTCAAGTTTAGTTTGAGTTCGTGTTATTCGGCTAGATATTTTGTTAACGTCTTATACAATTAAAAAGTTTAGTCCCTGCATGGTACCAAAAAATTTAGTTGTTATATGGTGTTAGCATTATTTTTTAGCTGAGTATGATTACTTGTATCACCTAAAAATTTAGTTGTTGTATGGTATTATCATTCTTTTTTAGTTCAGTATGATCATCAATTACTTACTTGTATTACCTAAATTATAAATTATAGGTAATCTTTTATCATCCTATTGAGCCAAGCATATTTGAACATCTAACTCTAACTTAAGATTATGATGTTATCCATCTGGACCAACACATTACATTCTATGAATATCATGTTCTTTATTTATTAGGTGTCATGAATATCAAAATTTAGGTGTCTTGCCATGGTAACACATACAATCTATCATATTGTTAAGTCACATCGTTCTCCACTGAAATTTGATATGCATTGCCTCGTTAGTCATCCACCCATGCTAGGCAAGACATCCTTAGCCCTCCTAACCTACATGCCAATACATCATCCTAACCATCTCGTAGCTACCATCCATGAGTCAATCACCAAGGCTACCAAATCATATAGACTTGTCATGCACCCTTAGTGATGTTTGCCTAACACACCGTCTACAGTGCCATTACCAATGGCACCTTAAGTAAGGTCCTTATAGGTAGTTTGTTGTCGCTATGGTTTGTGTTAGGCATGTTCGAAAGTTAAACAAATATAAATAACATTGCAATCACATTAAATATGTTGGTATATCTTGATAGATAGTATGAAGAATAATAATTTAGGAAATGGGAATTATATATAATAATAATAATAATCGATTTTTAAGGTCACAACCAAGCCAAACACCAATTAGTGTATGAGACCCCGTTGTTTGTGGGACAATATATAAGATAAAATTATCAAACATGAAATGCACATTGGGTTAATAAGTGAACAATCTCAACTTTTTGTTAGGTGTAATTTTTTTCCATTCTAGTAGGAATTTTGTAGTTGTAGGGGTTTTGGTTATCTTATAATGACTTATATCACTTAAATTTTAAAAAAGTGAGTGTATAAGAGTGGAACTTTGCCTTATCAAAAAAAAATGGACTTGCTATAAAAATTGAGTTTATTCACTTATTAACTCACCACAATAATAAATATGAGAGATGAAGTGTGTGTTTTAGCTTTTGTCGTTAATTTTTTTGTAATTACCTAAAAGGTGAGTGAATCATATGAACTTAGTTAAAGTAAATCTCATTCATTCCTAATCAAAGGGGTGAGCTCCTCTAGTTTTCGTTAATGTTGTTAGGAATTTGGCTAGATCCATGCTAACAAGTGCTTGATTCGAATTCCTACACTAAGTTTTCACGAATGTGAAGAAACATCTCTTGAGTTTCCTTGCAAAAAAAATTACATCCATTCATATTAATTATCGTATTTAACCGAGGCAGCATGCACATGAGGGGTCATTCTTAACCCAAGAGATAATATCACACTTCTATATTCTTGGAACATTGGACATGCCACCAATAACCAAGCAAAGGTGTATGCACTACTACAAGGATTGCAATTGGTTAGGCAATAAGGCATAGGCTCTATCATTCTTCTTGGAGATTTGAAAGTTGTCATCAATTATGTGCAGTTGAAGTCATTGCCTTCAGATATTAGATTGAGCTCTATATTCTGAAGAATCCAACAAGAGATTGAGGCCTTTCACAGTCTAGTTCCTATCCACATTCTACGGTATAACAATGCAATTGTTGATCATCAAGCAAATATGATCCGGATTATTTTCGACACAAAATGAGAGTGGAGATATAACACAGAAATATACAGAGATATTGCAAGGGAGCCAATAACATAAAAGAGATATATTGGATATATAACAAGAGGCATAAATATATAGTAATACACAATTTATATTAATGAGCGAAATGTACAAAACTATATAAATACAGAGTGAAAGACTCGCTAGAATGGTGGCAGTGTATCTCTGAGAAGAGACGTGATGGCTACTTGCATTCGCAAGAAGATGATTTTACAATTAGGCTCCAAAGGCCTTTTTATCATAAATAAAATCCAAAACCCTAACCCTGGAAGATGAAAAGCCAACAGTTTTGTGGACCCTGTTTTGGGTAGTTTGGTGTATCAACTTCCCGGGGGCATAACTTTGCCATACGATCTTTGTTTGGGGCGCACAATAGCTCGTTGGAAAAGTATTGTCGAGGAGATTCATTTTGGGGGCTTAAAAAGATCTTTCGACTATCATTGAGGTGCTTGATCCTAAAAAACCTTCATTTAGGCCCTCAAAATGGCCTCGAAAGTTTAGGAACCGAAAAACTGCTAAAAATAGTAAGTTGCCAGAAAATTCTTTTGAGCCAGTTGGAGTAGGTGGGTGGCCATCGATATCCACCTGGATCAATCCTCCCTCTTTAGGAAGCAATGGTCTCCATTGTGTTGAGTGCTCGGGGGAGAGGGAAAAGCATTTGTTGAATCTGCATCTTGATGAGTTGCTTGCCTTGTTGGAGAGGTTGTGTTGCTTAGCTTGTTGAAGGCTTTCACGAACCTCTGGATGGAAGGGCTTGAGATTTTGAACCAATATGGATACATGATATGAATGTGTGTGGAAGGAATCCTTGTTCTTTGCTTCAATCTTATCGATCTGTGTCTGTTGGACAAAAGGTGCTTGGACAAAGGCTGCAGTGGTTGCGGTGTTCTTTTGTTCACCTTTTGAACAGAATGTGAAGAAGCTGAATTCTATAGTATGAGATCTACCTTGCGACACTGTTTATGTGGGAGAGTGGTTAGAACTACCTCTGGTATCCTGTAGAGATGACCCCCCAAAGTAACAATGACACTACGAGATCGAGACTCGTAAATAGCATGGCGCTTCCACATATATGGTTGGCCCAAAAGAACATCACAGACATCGAGTGGGGCAACATCACATAATACCTAATCCTTGAAGGGTTGGATGTCGTATGACAATCGACACTGTTGGCTGACACAGATATCTTGTCCCTAGCAAAGCCACTCGATGTTGTATGGTTGCAGGTGTGGTGTTGTTGACAATCCCAACTATTTGACGACCTCTTTTGAGATGAGGTTCTTTTAGCTTTCGCTGTCAAAAATGAAATGAAACGGGGTCCCCTTCATCCATATCTGTGAATGGAAGAGGTGCTCCCCCTCTTCAAGATCTGCTGGTTCTTCTGGTTGAATTGTTGTGGTCACGACAATAGCAGCGGGGTCTATGTCAATGATCTGTCTTCTCCCATTATTTTATTAATGAGACTCTGAATCAGGGTTTGGCTCCTTGTCTTTGATCTCGACCACTATTGATTGTTTTGAGTGACATTCATTAGTGTTGTGCTAGGGGCTTTTGTGGAAATAACATCACTTTCCAATATCCTTCTTCGTCTTTATGTGACCCTTCTTTTCCTGTGGCTTTGACTAGTTTTTGGGAGGTTGTTTGTTAGGGTCATCTTTATCATACTTTGCTTGTTGTTGATTTGCAGACACTAACTCTCATTTGTTCTGGTGCTTAAATTTCTGCTCGATTTTAACATAATATCGATAAGCAACACCTAGTGATGAGATGTCCAAAAAATCCATTTCAGTTTGGATGTATCTATGTAGAGCCCCACGGTATTTCAGAACCAAATGTCACTCGGAGTCTTTGATACCCAGCTTGGTGCAGAAGGTATGGAAGGTATTGGTGAACTCTGGCACTGCTTGGCCCCTCTCATCCAAGGGTTTCTTCCTCAGATCTAACAAAATACCATTTCTAGCCTACTCATCCATTGTTAGTTAATAGACTTTGTTAATAACATTTGTCAATCTTGCAAGTGTTTTCTTTACTTAATGTTAGCACATGCAATATACATTAAAACACATAACACTACATCTAGATCTTTAATTTTAAATGTTGATCTACACTTCTAAGCATGAATAAAATTGACACGGGTATTTTTGGTCAACATGACCCTAGATAAAACCCCCCCGGGGAAAACCAATTTGGAATATATGTCAATAAATGAGGAGAATAGATGGTGGAATACAAAAATTACAAAATATAAATGACCTGTTACAATAGCAGCTTGTCTCAAGCTGAAATACAAGTCCAAACCAAGCAAGTGCGCCCTAGCATTGTGCACCCCTCATAAATGCTCCCAAATCCATTGAATTTGCTACAGATGCCAACTAGAAGCTCTGATATGGAAACCCCTCCATAGTAATCAAGCACTGATGAGTAGCCTCCCTCTGAAACATACCTCACTGCAATCTGACAGGTGTAAGTCCTCCCCACTAATGATGCGCCCTCCTCAGAACTGGAAGCTCCCCACTAAATAATTAAGACCCAAAGCCTGCTGGCTATCTCCATGGAAGGGAGCGCCCAAGCTAGCCTCAACATATGAAACCATTCTCATCCTCTTGCTCCTTGTCCTTCTCCTCAAGTGAACAAAACAAGGAATTACCTCTCATTTGCCCCTTGCGCCCTCCTTTAGGAAGCATAAGGAAACCTAAAAGATGGGTGGATGAGATAATCTCATCTCATACCTAATCAATGGTTGAGATCATCTCAACTAAATCTCAAACCAAAACCCACTTTACTTAAGTTTCCATAGTGTCACTTTAGGGTAAAAGGACCAAATTTCACTTTTGACTTAAATCTCCTAAGTCAAAGTGAAATTAGACACAAAGTACACATTACAAGGTACAAAGTGCTTCCCTCGTGTGTTTAGAAGCTCACAAACACAAGGGGGGGCACTTTCCAAGGTACCCAAATCTCAACGCAGGCTAGAGACATCAAATAAAATGGGATGGCCTCTATGACCGATTTTACCAATACCAACTACCTGCTCGAGAGAGCCATATGAAACTCCAAACTTTTAACCTTTTTTCCAGTTTTGCTATTAGCTAGTGCCAGACTTATTTCTTATAGAAGTTTGGTTTTAGTTGGAATCCTATATATTTTAATCATGTGTCAAAATTCTTCAATTCATAAGGAAAGGAGGTTCGATAGTAGATCAACTCGGGTTCCTCCATCTTGTAGACCGACAAAGTAGATTTTCTCTCATTTATTTGCATAACTGTCGCCCAACCAAAGAGATCCAAGAGGGCATGCAATTTTTTCGCATGCCCCCGAAGCTTGTTGCAAAAAATCAATACATCATCCACAAAAACAAGGTGTGTTAACTGTAAGGTGGGGGAAATACAGATACCATGGAACTCTCCCTGAAGTTTTGCATGTGTCAATGCTCTACTGAGTCCCTTCATGACTAGGAGAAAAAGGAGGGGAGACAAGGGGTAGCCCTGTCTGAGGCCATGTTTTGCATGGAATAAAGGGGATGTAGTCCCATTAATAAGCACCGCAAAATATACGGTCGTGATGCAGCTCACCCAATTGATGAAAGGCACTTCAAACCCTAAGTGAGTTAGGATGAATACGATATATAGCCAACTTACTCTATCATAAGCCTTTGAAAAGCCTATTTTTAAGATTTGTCCTTTGACTTTCCTGGTTTTTATACTATGAAGAGCTTCCTTTGCCACTTTTATAGCTTCATGAATTTTTCCACCTTCCAGAAAGCCAAATTGTTCTCTAAAAACTGAAGCAGAGGGAGTATACTTTAATCATCTAGTAATTACTTTTACCACCAACTTGTATATACAATTGCATAAAGAAATCGATATGAATTCCTCTAGGGACTGAGGGGAGTCCATCTTTGGAATCATGGCTATGAATGTGGAGTTGAGAGGAGTGTTCATATGAACTTCTGTATGATATTGCTCTACCAGCCTCATAATGTCCATCCCTATTAGGGTGTAGAGGCCTAAGAAGAATTCTATTGTCCAGTCGTCCAAACCTAGGATTTTTTCCTCTTAGAAGATATGAAGAACGTCCTTGAGATATTCTTTAGAGACCTCTTCCATAAGATACTTGTTGTCTTCGTCATTCACAAAGCTTGGAAATAAGAGACCTATCCTGGCAATATCTGCAATAGTGACCNGATAAAATTATCAAACATGAAATGCACATTGGGTTAATAAGTGAACAATCTCAACTTTTTGTTAGGTGTAATTTTTTTCCATTCTAGTAGGAATTTTGTAGTTGTAGGGGTTTTGGTTATCTTATAATGACTTATATCACTTAAATTTTAAAAAAGTGAGTGTATAAGAGTGGAACTTTGCCTTATCAAAAAAAAATGGACTTGCTATAAAAATTGAGTTTATTCACTTATTAACTCACCACAATAATAAATATGAGAGATGAAGTGTGTGTTTTAGCTTTTGTCGTTAATTTTTTTGTAATTACCTAAAAGGTGAGTGAATCATATGAACTTAGTTAAAGTAAATCTCATTCATTCCTAATCAAAGGGGTGAGCTCCTCTAGTTTTCGTTAATGTTGTTAGGAATTTGGCTAGATCCATGCTAACAAGTGCTTGATTCGAATTCCTACACTAAGTTTTCACGAATGTGAAGAAACATCTCTTGAGTTTCCTTGCAAAAAAAATTACATCCATTCATATTAATTATCGTATTTAACCGAGGCAGCATGCACATGAGGGGTCATTCTTAACCCAAGAGATAATATCACACTTCTATATTCTTGGAACATTGGACATGCCACCAATAACCAAGCAAAGGTGTATGCACTACTACAAGGATTGCAATTGGTTAGGCAATAAGGCATAGGCTCTATCATTCTTCTTGGAGATTTGAAAGTTGTCATCAATTATGTGCAGTTGAAGTCATTGCCTTCAGATATTAGATTGAGCTCTATATTCTGAAGAATCCAACAAGAGATTGAGGCCTTTCACAGTCTAGTTCCTATCCACATTCTACGGTATAACAATGCAATTGTTGATCATCAAGCAAATATGATCCGGATTATTTTCGACACAAAATGAGAGTGGAGATATAACACAGAAATATACAGAGATATTGCAAGGGAGCCAATAACATAAAAGAGATATATTGGATATATAACAAGAGGCATAAATATATAGTAATACACAATTTATATTAATGAGCGAAATGTACAAAACTATATAAATACAGAGTGAAAGACTCGCTAGAATGGTGGCAGTGTATCTCTGAGAAGAGACGTGATGGCTACTTGCATTCGCAAGAAGATGATTTTACAATTAGGCTCCAAAGGCCTTTTTATCATAAATAAAATCCAAAACCCTAACCCTGGAAGATGAAAAGCCAACAGTTTTGTGGACCCTGTTTTGGGTAGTTTGGTGTATCAACTTCCCGGGGGCATAACTTTGCCATACGATCTTTGTTTGGGGCGCACAATAGCTCGTTGGAAAAGTATTGTCGAGGAGATTCATTTTGGGGGCTTAAAAAGATCTTTCGACTATCATTGAGGTGCTTGATCCTAAAAAACCTTCATTTAGGCCCTCAAAATGGCCTCGAAAGTTTAGGAACCGAAAAACTGCTAAAAATAGTAAGTTGCCAGAAAATTCTTTTGAGCCAGTTGGAGTAGGTGGGTGGCCATCGATATCCACCTGGATCAATCCTTCCTCTTTAGGAAGCAATGGTCTCCATTGTGTTGAGTGCTCGGGGGAGAGGGAAAAGCGTTTGTTGAATCTGCATCTTGATGAGTTGCTTGCCTTGTTGGAGAGGTTGTGTTGATTAGCTTGTTGAAGGCTTTCACGAACCTGTGGATGGAAGGGCTGGACATTTTGAACCAATATGGATACATGATATGAATGTGTGTGGAAGGAATCATTGTTCTTTGTTTCAATCTTATCGACCTGCTTCTGTTGGACAAAAGGTGCTTGGACAAAGGCTGCAGTGGTTGCGGTGTTCTTTTGTTCACCTTTTGAACAGAATGTGAAGAAGCTGAATTTTGTAGTATGAGATACTGCCTTGCGGCACTGTTTAGGTGGGACAGTAATTGGAACTACCTCTAGTATCCTGTAGAGATGACCCCCCAAAGTAACAATGACACTACGAGATCAAGACTCATAAATAACATGGCGCTTCCACGTATATGGTTGGCCCAAAGAACATCACAGACATCGAGTGGGGCAACATCACATAATACCTAATCCTTGAAGGGTTGGATGCCGTATGACAATCGACACTATTGGCTGACACGGATATCTCGTCCCTGGCGAAGCCACCCGATGTTGTATGGTTGCAAGTGTGGTGTTGTTGACAATCCCAACTATTTGACGACCTCTTTTGAGATGAGATTCTTCTAGCTTTCATTATCAACAATGAAATGAAACGGGGTCCCCTTCACCCATATCTGTGAATGGAAGAGGCGCTCCCCCTCTTCAAGATCTGCTAGTTCTTCTGGTTGAATTGTTGCGGTCGCGACAATAGCAGCGGGGTCTACGTCAATGATCTGTCTTCTCCCATTATTTTATGAATGAGACTCTGAATCAGGGTTTGGCTCATTGTCTTTGATCTCAACCACTATTGATTGTTTTGAGTGACATTCATTAGTGTTGTGTTAGGGGCTTTTGTGGAAATAACATCACTTTCCAATATCCTTCTTCGTCTTTATGTGACCCTTCTTTTCCTGTGGCTTCAACTAGTTTTTGGGAGGTTGTTTGTTAGGGTTGTCTTTATCATACTTTGCTTGTTGTTGATTTGCAAACACTAACTCTCGTTTGTTCTGGTGCTTAAATTTCTGCTCGATTTTAATATAATATCGATAAGCAACACCTAGTGATGAGATGTCCAAAAAATCCATTTCAGTTTGGATGTATCTATGTAGAGCCCCACGGTATTTCAGAACCAAATGTCACTCGAAGTCTTTGATACCCAGCTTGGTGCACAAGGTATGGAAGGTATTGGTGAACTCTGGCACTGCTTAGCCCCTCTCATCCAAGGGTTTCTTCCTCAAATCTGACAAAATACCATTTCTAGCCTACTCATCCATTGTTAGTTAATAGACTTTGTTAATACCATTTGTCAATCTTACAAGTGTTTTCTTTACTCAATGTTAGCACACGCAATATACATTGAAACACATAACACTACATCTTTATGTGACCCTTCTTTTCCTGTGGCTTCGACTAGTTTTTGGGAGGTTGTTTGTTAGGGTTGTCTTTATCATACTTTGCTTGTTGTTGATTTGCAAACACTAACTCTCGTTTGTTCTGGTGCTTAAATTTCTGCTCGATTTTAATATAATATCGATAAGCAACACCTAGTGATGAGATGTCCAAAAAATCCATTTCAGTTTGGATGTATCTATGTAGAGCCCCATGGTATTTCAGAACCAAATGTCACTCGAAGTCTTTGATACCCAGCTTGGTGCACAAGGTATGGAAGGTATTGGTGAACTCTGGCACTACTTAGCCCCTCTCATCCAAGGGTTTCTTCCTCAAATCTGACAAAATATTATTTCTAGCCTACTCATCCATTGTTAGTTAATAGACTTTGTTAATACCATTTGTCAATCTTACAAGTGTTTTCTTTACTCGATGTTAGCACACGTAATATACATTAAAACACATAACGCTACATCTAGATCATTAATTTTAAAATGTTGATCTACACTTCTAAGCATGCATAAAATTGACACAGGTATTTTTTGTCAACATGACCCTGGATAAAACCCCCTCCAGGGAAAACCAATTTGGAATATATGTCAATAAATGAGGAGAATAGATGGTGGAATACAGAGAGTACAAAATATAGATGAACCTGTTACAATAGCAGCTTGTCTCAAGCTAAAATACAAGTCCAAACCAAGCAAGTGCGCCCTAACATTGTGCACCCCTCATAAATGCTCCCAAATCCATTGAATTTGTTGTAGTTGCCAACTAGAAGCTTTGATCTGGAAATCCCTCCACAGTAATCAAGCACTGATGAGTAGCCTCCCTCTGAAACATGCCTCACTGCAATCTGACAAGTTTAAGTCCTCCCTACTGATGATGTGCCCTCCTCAGAACTGGAAGCTCCCCACTAAATAACTGAGACCCAAAGCATGCTAGCTATCTCCATGGAAGGGAGCGCCCAAGCTAGCCTCAACATATGAAACCATTCTCATCCTCTTGCTCCTTGTCCTTCTCCTCAAGTGAACAAAACAAGGAATGAGCTCTCATTTGCCCCTTGCGCCCTCCTTTAGGAAGCAAAAGGAAACCTAAAAGATGGGTGGATGAGATCATCTCATCTCATACCTAATCAATGGTTGAGATCATCTCAACTAAATCTCAAACCAAAACCCACTTTACTTAAGTTTCCATAGTGTCACTTTAGGGTAAAAGGACCAATTTTCACTGTGGAGTTAAATTGCCGAAGTCAAAGTGAAATTAGACACAAAGTACATAGTACAAGGTACAAAGTGCTTCCCTCATGTGTTTAGAAGCTCACAAACACAAAGAGGGGCACTTTCCAAGGTACCCAAATCTCAACACAGGCTAGAGACATCCAATAAAATGGGATGGCCTCTAAGACCGATTTTACCAATACTAGCTACCTGCTCGAGAGAGCCATATGAAACTCCAAACTTTTAACCTTTTTTCTAGTTTTGCTATTAGCCAGTGCCAGACTTCTTTCTTATAGAAGTTTGGTTTTAGTTGGAATCCTATATATTTTAATCATGTGTCAAAATCCTTCAATTCATAAGGAAAGGAGGTTCGATAGTAGATCAACTCAGGTTCCTCCATCTTGTAGACCGACAAAGTAGATTTTCTCTCATTTATTTGCATACCTGTCGCCCGACCAAAGAGAACCAAGAGGGCATGCAATTTTTCCGCATGCCCCCGAAGCTTGTTGCAAAAAATCAATACATCATCCACAAAAAGAAGGTGTGTTAACTATAAGGTGGGGGAAATACAGATACCATGGAACTCTCCCTGAAGTTTTGCATGTGTCAATGCTCTACTGAGTCCCTTCACGACTAGGAGAAAAAGGAGGGGAGACAGGGGGTAGCCATGTCTGAGGCCATGTTTTGCATGGAATAAAGGGGATGTAGTCCCATTAATAAGCACCGCAAAATATACAGTCGTGATGCAGCTCACCCAATTGATGAAAGACACTTCAAACCCTAAGTGAGTTAGTATGAATACGATATATAGCCAATTTACTCTATCATAAGCCTTTGAAAAGCATATTTTTAAGATTTTTCTTTTGACTTTCTTGGTTTTTATATTATGAAGAGCTTCATGTGCCACTCTTATAGCTTCATGGATTTTTCCGCCTTCCAGAAAGCCAAATTGTTCTCTAAAAACTGAAGCTGAGGGAGTATACTTTAATCATCTAGTAATTACTTTTACCACCAACTTGTATATACAATTGCATAAAGAAATCGGTCTGAATTCCTACAGGGACTGAGGGGAGTCCATCTTTGGAATCGGGGCTATGAATGTGGAGTTGAGAGGAGCGTTCATATGAACTTTTGTATGATATTGCTCTACTAGCCTCATAATGTCCATCCCTATTAGGGCGTAGAGGCCTAAGAAGAATTCTATTGTCCAGTCGTCCGGACCTAGGATTTTTTCCTCTTGGAAGATATGAAGAACATCCTTGAGATATTCTTTAGAGACCTCTTCCATAAGATACTTGTTGTCTTCATCATTCACAAAGCTTGGAAATAAGAGACCTATCCTGGCAATATCTGCAATAGTGACTCGTTCATCCACCTTGAAAAGATTCTGAAAGTGGCTCTTGCCAAAATGAGTCAGTCCATCAAAGGAGGAGACCATTCTTCCAGAGGGATAAGTTAAACTCCAGATGGTATTAGAGAGTTTCATGCCCTTCACATATGCCTAGATTTTTTTTGTGTTTTCCTCTCCATTTTCCAGCTATAAAGCATGACTTTTTAGACGCCATGTTGCTTCTCTATCATCCATGAGTTGTCTTATTTTCTTTTCCAAAATCAACAAAGCTTCTTTTGATTCAAGAGTAGCACACCCCCCCCCCTTTCGAATTCATAAACCGATTGAAGGGTTGCTTTTGTATCGATTAGGTCTTGTTCATCTCTTTGCCTCTTGTTGTATGCCCATTCAAAAATTGCCCTTTTAACTTTCTTTAGGTTTGTTTCAAACTGGACATCAACCAAAACCCCTAATCTGTGATCACAATGAACCTAGAGTTCTTTGACCAGAGAGTGAAAGGTTTCCTCCTTTAGCTAGGCCGAGTTGAACTTGAAAGGGCTAATTGGTTTCCTTATTGCACCTGCTACTTCCAAGAAGATAGGAAAGTGATCTGGTTCACCTCCATTTCCTACCCATTGTCTCAACTGAAGAGGGGTCTCCAACAGGTTGTCTGAAACTAGGAAACGATCGATTCTCTTTGCAATTTTGTCCTCCCCTACACTCTTATTCCTCCAAGTAGGATTTAGTCTGATCGGAGCTACATTTGACATGCCATTCTCTCCTAGAATGTGTATGAAGAAATCATATAAGGGGTAAGTTCTTGCCTTGGAACCCTATACTTCGACAACTCCTAAAGATAAATTTAGGTCTCCACCTAATATGAGAGCATCATCATTCATCAAGGATTTTTTGAGTAGAGATTCCCAAAAGGGGGCTCGGTCAAGGTATGACCTATAAACATTTATCATCGAGAGCACCATCCCCAAATCCTCCGAGAAGATGTCCGCCCCTAGGCCAGATTCAAACGCCCAAGAGTTTTTCACTTTGACAGTTATGGTATTCCACCCAATTGCTAATCCCCCAGAACGCCCCTTAGCATCTACACCTATACATATCCATTGCTTTAAAAGGGATTCCAATAAACTTATGGTTGTTGCTTCTTCCCCTAATGCAACCTGTAGGAGAATAATATCAAGCTGGTTGGACTCCACCAACCTTTTGAGGGTCAATTTTTTTGGAGGGGCTTGCCACACCCCTACAATTGAAGGAGAGGAGTTTCATATGGAAACCCCTTTAGGGGTTGTCAATTCTCTAAGTTCCCCCAAAATGGATAGTTTTTTCCAGTTGCCATATCCACAAGTGCCCTGTTTCGAGATTTTGAAAGACGAGATTTCCTTCCACGACCTTTCCCTCATGGGGGGAGCATTGGGTTTTTTCCCAAATCTTCCATCCCTTTACTCATGGCTCCCAAGATTGTAATGGGTCTATTTATGAGCTGGTAAATGACTGTTTACTCTTCATAATCCATAAAGGATTTGAGTTCTATTGTTATTGATGTGGGGCAGACAGATGCCTTTTCATGGACTAAAGAGCAATGGGCTAAAGATGGTCCCGACAGAGAAAAATTGGATGGACTCGAAATACCAGATGGAAAGAGGAGGTTTTTTAGTGTTCCTGACCAATCCCTTCCCGAAAGAGTCGATGAATTTATCAAAACATTTATGGAAGGAGAAGGAGAAGGAATCATACCCATATGAGGATTGAACCCTTGATGTGTGTCTGGAGCATTATGAATTTCTCGAGAGGCCTACCTAAGCTTAGGAATCTTTTCTTGGTGAGCAGGTGATGAGAGTTGATTTGCTTGTTCTTATATTTCTACTTCAGCGATGCACTCCAATGACGACCCACTTGCTGCCTCCACCTTACCCTTCTTTTCTGTAGATGGCACTTGTTCCACCTCTGCAAGATTCACCACCCTGTTTTTTGGCGTCGACGTTCGGTGACCTCTGGTCTGTCCATGAAGGGGCATATGGCATTGGCTAACTATGTGACCATGTTGATGGCATCGATGACATCGGAAGGGGATACCTTCATCGTCCAATTTATGAAAATAATTCTTGTTGTCCATCACCAGTTCCATATCTTCTACCAAACCCTCCCTGATATCCAAAGTGACCAGAATTTTAGTGACTATCAATTCGCCTATTGATTGAAAGGGCATATCTGCATCTAAAAAAGTTCCCAAGGCATTCCCCAAGTCCTTAAAACTTTATTTGTTCCAAAACTCGGTTGGTAATCTAGGGAGGCGAACCCAAATTGGGGCTACATCTGTTCTTTCCTTGCTGGCATCAAAGAGTAGAGTCCATTTTTTGAGCAAAATTATAATGCAGTCTATGCTCCATGTGCTTTTTAGAACCCACTCCGCTTCCTTAACTTTCCTGAATTTGAAGAGAAACCAACCCCTCACCAACAACGACACCGATGGGAGGTGTTCAAGATCTTTGGACCAGAACCTTTCGACCCACTCCCTTAGAGTTTTGACACTGAATCAACGCTCTCTTTCTCTCCCTACAACATCAATGTCGACCATTTCTACCACCCGTGGCATCTTGATGTCAATCCCTAACATGAGCTTGATTGCCTCACCTTTCGATTTGAAGCACTTATTCTTTTTGTGGCGTGAGCTAGGGTTTTTGTTCGTAATTGAAATTTCTTTGCCCACTAGAAATGACCTCCTCTCCTTCCTATCTTCAAAGGGTTTGTTTCTCACCTGTCGACACTTGTTCATTACCACACTAGGGCGTCAGTGCTAATAGGGAGGTAATGAATCTTGACGGGTCCAATAATCCACCCTCGACCCATGAGGGTGAAAAGGAATTCTGAATAAGAACAAGAGAAGAGGAAAAAAATTGAAGTGCCCATCTATTCTCTAGGTTTTCCGTCCAACTGAAGCCACCACCGCCTAGGTCAGAGCCAAATGGAGAACCAGGGGCATCGAAAACTGGAAGCAAGAACCCCTCCCTTTGCGCTGAAACTGCTGAAAGGGGATCAATCGCCCAAGCCGAAGGAGATGAAAATAGAAGTTGTTCTCCTGAGAGACTCCACTAAGATCTAAAGAGGGAGGGGTCTAGAGAGACAAGCCTTGCATCCAAACCTATCGCCAAGCCTAACTCTAAAGGGAAAGAGGGAGGGGGAAGACCCAGACTGTTCAGGAAAGGGCTAGCCTCGGGGGAGCCCCAGAAAGAAGAGAAATTACCTACTACCAATCGTTCCCCAACCCCATCATCTACGTGGAGTGATCCCGAGGATAGATCTATGTGGCGGACAACTAGCTACGAACATATCTCCTACTCCTCCATTGGGTTTGGGGAAGAATATACCAACTCCACTTCCTCAGACATTGAATAGGATGGAGGCCCAACACAAACCAAAGAGTAGTCAAACTAACCGTCAACGACGAGGTATCCCAAACGCTCCACGCCTCCTGCCTTCGAAGACACTGTGGTTTATCAAGGTTGCCCGATTAGGGTTTCCACAGACCACCATCATCCCAACCATTCTCTAATCTTTATGATGCAATATGATTCTATATATAAATATCGACTAGGCTAGTAGATATAGGGAAAGATGTAACATATCAATTCAATAATTCACCTTATCACATAAATGATAAAAAGTATCACAATAATTTTAAAATGGGAATAAATAAAAGATGAAGATTAAGAGATATTACTAGTAAGAAGCATTGTGTACAACTTAGTTCTTGCGTAATATTTTGGTATCCATTTTAATTACTCAATCACAAGAAAACGATCTTTGATTGAGGAATGAATATATATTTGCAATGTTTATATAAAAAATGGGTTTATGCCATAATAACAAGATTTAATGTTTAAATTAATCTTACCCGAGGATGAAAATGTGTAACTATCGAGATGCTAGGTTGGATTAGCATTCTCGAGGTTTGAAATACAATTTGAATAAGCTCTATTAAGTGCATCAATGATGTGAGTCGTATAGTGGGGTGCTGACCCTTTTGTTGAAGAATATGGGATACCCCCAATAGTGAATATGTTTGTCGATCTAAAAGTAGTCAGTGAGCTTTAAAGGAATGCCAAGATAAATAAATGACACATAATTTATGACATATTGTCTTACCTTTTGTAATCGTTGTCGTGTTTTGCAATTAGATAGTCTTAGATATATTTATTCTTCCATAGTAAGAGGAATCTCGTGGATTAAGCCTCAATGCATATGCTCTTAAATTCTATCTACAATACCCTTTGTCCAAAAACAAATAATATTTTCCGAATTT
>JZKD02S1589469.1:111182-127037 GCA_000966675.3 Picea glauca | reverse complement strand
TTTTTTGGATGTTTCCAGGTTGAAGCCAAGGTGGGTCTTCTACCTAAGCAATAAAAACTATGCCCACCTTGACTCTACCCTGGTCACATCATGCTTCCCCAAGTTGGGAACACGTGTGGGGCTTCTACCTAAGCATTAAAAACAATGCCCACACATGCCCCTCCCTAGTTGGCATTTGTTATTAGTTATTCTTTCACAAGTCTCATCAATTCTTATGAGAGACGTTTCATTGTCCTCGAGATCCCTGGGAGAGCATCTAGAAGGTAAATGGTTTGGATTTTATCTTTTGCCAGCTACAAGCCTCTGGGCCTTTAGCCTCTTCTTCCCATGAGATGAGGTACATACCCTTCTTGGGTCACTAAAGCCAAAGGGCCTAGAAGAGGGCAATGTGATGAGCGGAAAGTGATAAGTATGATCGGAAATGGTATGATGACCCCGCAAGGGACCCCCAACTACACCCCTTCCCCCAAAATTGGCCACTTACAAGGAAATCGATGACACTCACCAAGGTGAAACAGGGTCAAAAGCATAATGTCCAAGCAGGCGTTCTATAATCAAAAGCAACTTCAATAGAACATGCTTAAATGCCTCAAATATTAGGGTGATTACCTGCCACAATACCTGACTTGTACCGCATGGAGCAAGACCCATGTGCCTTCCAGAAGCTAGTTGGTGTGGTGGATGCGCTGATGATGAATTGAACTATGGTGATGGAGTGGGCTTCCATATGTGCAAGTGGACACCGCTAGTCACACGATCTCTCAGCACTCCATGTCTGCAACCCGAGGGCCTCAAGACACCATCTCCTTAGTTATCCCACAAAATGGGGATAACAGATCCATTTCCGGATATAGGATTTGGATCTTGTCATTTAGGATTCGGATCCAAATTTAGGAATTGGTTCGGATGTTAGGGGAATTGGCTCCTCCAATGGGAATCAATTCCTATTATACCTTGAAACTCAACTTAAGAAAAGTTACACATGTATCTTTTAAATGTGCATAATCCACTTGAAATGTGAAATACTATATATAAGAGGTCATTACATTGCTAATAGCTTATTTGTTCAGTTAGTCGACTAATGAAGGTTGCATTTGGTGGGCCAAATTAGGATCTGATGCTTAACATAATATGTGATCCGTTAAGGTTTTACAAAATATCGTTTTGAGAACATAGAAGTATGTGAGCCTACCTAGAATTTGGTGTTTATCATAACATGTCCTGGGTTGAACTTTTATAAAAAGATATCATAAGAACATATTCGTAGAAGTGAGCATAGGCACTCATTTTGAAGAAACCCTGTATTACCTTGTCTGATAATGAATAAATGACCTGCAATCCATAATTTTATATTACTCTGATCCCTGAAGATCTTGTGCTAATGTAAGCTTCAAAACTCCTTAGTTGCAGAAAGAGACTAATTTTCAGCATCTACCACCATTTGAACAAGTATTGTCTGCATCACTCACTACATTTAAACTGGCTTTTATACTTGCTCTTTACATGAAGTCAAACAACTCTGTTGGAACTTGGAAGATAACTAATAATTTCTCATGCCTAAAAGCTGAGCTACTATTTAGTGTTGCAACAACCCCATATTTAGGAAAGGATCCAACATAAAAAGTTGGACTGAACTGAAAAGATCTTGAATGCCACACCTCTGAGTCAAATTGGATGCACAACAAAAAGTTTCCAAACATGGTCATAAGGCCCTGTATGCAAACCAGATTTATCTCATATACAGATACAACAGTGACCAATATGCCAGTGATCCCTATTTCATTGACAGAAAATACACGTATCCAAGCTATAATCTAGCAAAACTATGGTTATACCCATCTTTAAAATACTAATAAATTGAAACTAGGTCAATATCACTTATCTAACTGGCACTAACTTCTCACCCATCAACACCCACTTCATTGATATACATTGGGTTTTCCCACGTGTTATTTTTTTGAATGCAAATTTTCCACTATAGGTAGTTTAAGGAAGATGTTTTACAGCAGGAAAGAACTTAGAAAAGTAAGGAAGATTTTTGTAAAGTTTTTGAGTTGTTGTATGAGAATGAAGATGGACAAATGGGATCCAATACCAATTGTTTTGGAAAGGATTGTGGTATTTTTCCTTCAAAGTGTTTTTGAATTTTCAATATAAAATTAAAATTTTACATATATATTTATTAAAAAAAATTAGGGTCAGCGTTCCAAATCCCCGATTTCTAATTTTGGGATGAGTGCTGCACCCGCACCGGATTCTTCAGCTGATTTTGATCACACCCATGGTTCGTGTAACATTTTTGAATTAGGTCTCCGAGTTATGTTTATAAAATTGTAGAAGTCCATGGAAGACTAAGGGTGTTGAAAGTTGCAAAGCAAGATGATGCTGTAGTGGGCAATTTTGTGACCTTGCGAGGATTGGTTGGTGAGCAATGGAAGATTGCAAATCCCACATTGTGGGGATTCATAGCACTGAAGGTTGTGAGGTCTTGAAAGGTACGCAATCTGGAATGTCGAACAATTGCAACCCATCAGTTGCGGGAAGATTGGAACCAAATCAATGTGAGTCATTGGAATACCACAATCCTAGATTGCAACGTCCTAGGACGACCACAATACCTAAGCTGCAATTATAAGGGGAATGAACTATCGCAAAAGACAATCCATGCAGAGGAAGATAAAGAAACATAAGATTGTTATGTCGGTTGAGATTCTAACTATAATAATTGTTGAAGATTTTATCACCAAATGGCCTCATATTTGTAGAAATATATAAATATTTATTCGAGAAGGGTGCACTGCTCACTCTCTCATTCTTATGTCTTAGAACCTTTTTGGTAGCTATTAAGCTAATGGGTAACTTATCTAGAGTTAGCATGTCAATGCTAAAAAAGCAAAAGGTCTTAGTCCAAGGGGAAAGTGTAAATGCTTGGATTGATGTAATTACTCCCTTTAATGACATGATAGATTATGATTTTGCATATTTCCTAAATATTTGTGATGGATTATCATTCTAGTGATATGAATATTGGTTGAATTCACATGAAGCCATAAGTTACTCACTTGTAATTAAGAAGCCATATAGCTTATAGATCCATACACACCATTGTGCAACATAAATATAGTTGGCCTTGTTATCGCACAATTTGTACTTGCCTCAAAATCCGAAGGCAAGTGGGTACAGAATTGGCGTAACTGGGAATAACCTATCGCTGTCACCTTAATAGGAGATTCCTTTCTATTTAGAAGTATGTTTAAGCTACCCCAGGGGAGACATCCCTGGTGACCTGGGGGGTTTGAGAAGGCTAAGGCAAATAGTCACAAAGAAACCCTTTCCCTCTCACAGATCACTCTAATCAGAGGTTTCTTTTATGTCTTAAGGATGAAGCAAGTGAAAAGTATTGTGTACCTGCCCAGAACAAGACAACAAGGCAAACGGGGCACTTTCCAGGTAGCAGATGATTGGTAGTACTTCATAAGACAATAAACCTTCGTAAAATAAGCTAGCTGATTGTGAATTTGCAGCTATGCATCAGTTTATAACAGCAATTAATATCTTTCAACAGCGACAAGATTCAAGCCTTGAAATTGCTTGAAAAAGACAATAAAAAGTGACTTTA
This sequence comes from Picea glauca, assembly GCA_000966675.3. Lineage (NCBI taxonomy): Eukaryota > Viridiplantae > Streptophyta > Pinopsida > Pinales > Pinaceae > Picea > Picea glauca. Next base: position 123,418 of record JZKD02S1589469.1, on the reverse strand, counting down.
ACTAGGCAATTTTATAGTAAATTGTCACAAGCAAAATTAGCAATGATAGGCTAGCTTTTAATGACACTTTTGCAGAGATTTTGCTGCAGTTAGATGGCTGTAGCTATCTTTTGTAACAGCAACAAGTTTAAATGGTCAAAAGTGCAAGAAAAACATACACAAACTAGCACTTTCCTAGTAGATTCACTAGCAATTATCACAATTAGATTTTGATTGGTTCTAGTGTGAGTTATATAGGTAAATGTGCCAAATTAATGCAAGTTTATATGGCTGTAGCAATGTTTTGCTACAACAGCAAGTTAGCTTAGGAATTAGTCTAATCTAGGGTTAGAAAACGTTAGTAAAGGGTTCAAAGATAAGAGTTTAAGTGTTTTTTTGCTCAATCACCACTTGTAAGAGGTAGTCTAGTGCCTTTCTAGGGTTAACGGAGTCACTAATTGCAGCAACAAATTCTTAAAGGAAACGTAGCAAATGATAATAATATGTTAAGGGATGGAGAGGACAAAGAGGTGTTGGTATCCCAAGGCCTCAAAAATCCTTTTCCAAGAGAAAATTGCTAGAAAGTAACAAGGGTTAGGCCCTAGCGATTTTCTCTTTCCTTGGCAAAATGTAATAAATTATGCAATTGGCAAAGGAAGTAAGGTTACTAGAGTGCTACAATGGTAGGGCTCTAGTATTTACTTCAAATTACGTGCCTTTCAAGAGATTTTAACATATGGAAGATTATAGGGAAAAATATGATAACACATGTCATTCCCCTAGGGTTTCAAGCTAGCAATTTCATAATGTTAGACAAGAAACAAGTAAAAAATAACCATAGCATTCATTTACAATAAAGAAATGCCTAATTTCTACTTACTTCACCAAGAATAATCTAGCAAATCACCCTAGTTGAAGATCCTCCACAAGAAAATAGCCAAAAAACACCAAAATTTGCCTCCTTCAAGAAGTGCCCATCACTAGTTTCAGCCAATAACCGTTAAAGAGGGCCGAATTTCAGAGCTCACACTTGTGTGAGTGAAAGATGATGAAAAATATAAGAGATTTTTCCCTTATTTATACAATAATCACGACCTTTAATTACAATTTAGGTAAAAAAAGGCCGACATGGCCAGTTTACATCAAAAATCTAGTTTTACATAAAATTAACAATAAAAATCCTAATTTTGTCTTTTAGGGATGACGTCATGCCCCTCCTAGGGTGACGTTCGGCCCCTTCTTGGAACGCTAGGTCTCCAAAGTGAAACATTAGGCCTCAGAAGCTGCCACACGTGCCAATCAAGCCGTCCTCATGCCAAAACCCTAACTGGATGATGTCAAGGCTCCATATGATGATGTCAGGGGCCTTCCAGGGTCAATGTCATGGTGGGAGGGCAAGACCCCCTAGGTCCAATCCTGCTAAATTGTCTCTGGTGGAACGTCCTCCCTTTTCTCTGGTGCAAGCCTCTGGTGTCCCTTTGCCTCCGGCTGGGGTCACAACATCCATTTGGTGGGCTTTTAGCCCCATGGAGGTCCGAACTAATCATCTCCCCATATGTACCTGTCCGTCGGGCATGGTCCTGCGGCAACAACAAGTACGCCCTCCATGGGCTCATAAGTCACAGGGATCATAGCAACGTCAGTCACATTTAATAATCAAGTTACCCGAACATGTGCATCAAACCCCCCTTTACCCAGACAATTGCTCAAAGACGTTATGCTATTTAACAAGCCAGGTTTGGAGAGGGTCTCAGGATGTCCTATCGTGCTGATCCTCCTCAGGTGTGGGGTGTTTCCAGGTGAAGACCAATCTAGGTCATGTAAATGCATGAGATGGTGTAGGGGATGTTTGGGCAAGAGGTGCAGTGATAATAGGGAAATGTAGGTCTTACCTGTGGGTGCCTTTGTTGAGGGCGAGATGCACCTTGTCATGGATGCCATTGTTTCCTAGCCCATTCAATGCCTTTTTACTCTTTGTCTTATTTCTTTTTTCTTTAAAGAGAATAGTTGGAGGACACTGTCCTGGCGTGGTGACCAGTGGTGACGACATTACCCACAAGCATTTCACGGAAATGAGAAGGCTGGCTCGTGATGAGACCCCCTTTCTCCTGGCTATGCCACCAAGAGCCACTACCCCGGTTTGGTGACTAGATAAATAGTAGTGTCATACTGCTACATGCCCATGGACCTAATAGGTTGGCTCACGATGAGACCTCCTATCCACCAACTAGGCCTCGAGTTTCATTTTATTTTACGGGTCCCCTTTTCTTGCTGAGAAGCCTTTTATTGCTTTCTCGGGAATCCCTGGGCGAAGCATCTCAAGGTTTCATCTTGGATTTTAACTTTTGCCAGCTACTTTTACCCTCTGGGCCTTTAGCCCCTTCTTCCCACAAGGAAAGGTACAACCCTTACTAGCTTGGCAAACCCAATGCCTGAACCAATGTAGAGGATAGATGAGAGGGATAATGATGAAAAGTGGTAAGTATGGAAGGAATGGACGATGACCTTTCATAGACCCACCNTTTTTTGGATGTTTCCAGGTTGAAGCCAAGGTGGGTCTTCTACCTAAGCAATAAAAACTATGCCCACCTTGACTCTACCCTGGTCACATCATGCTTCCCCAAGTTGGGAACACGTGTGGGGCTTCTACCTAAGCATTAAAAACAATGCCCACACATGCCCCTCCCTAGTTGGCATTTGTTATTAGTTATTCTTTCACAAGTCTCATCAATTCTTATGAGAGACGTTTCATTGTCCTCGAGATCCCTGGGAGAGCATCTAGAAGGTAAATGGTTTGGATTTTATCTTTTGCCAGCTACAAGCCTCTGGGCCTTTAGCCTCTTCTTCCCATGAGATGAGGTACATACCCTTCTTGGGTCACTAAAGCCAAAGGGCCTAGAAGAGGGCAATGTGATGAGCGGAAAGTGATAAGTATGATCGGAAATGGTATGATGACCCCGCAAGGGACCCCCAACTACACCCCTTCCCCCAAAATTGGCCACTTACAAGGAAATCGATGACACTCACCAAGGTGAAACAGGGTCAAAAGCATAATGTCCAAGCAGGCGTTCTATAATCAAAAGCAACTTCAATAGAACATGCTTAAATGCCTCAAATATTAGGGTGATTACCTGCCACAATACCTGACTTGTACCGCATGGAGCAAGACCCATGTGCCTTCCAGAAGCTAGTTGGTGTGGTGGATGCGCTGATGATGAATTGAACTATGGTGATGGAGTGGGCTTCCATATGTGCAAGTGGACACCGCTAGTCACACGATCTCTCAGCACTCCATGTCTGCAACCCGAGGGCCTCAAGACACCATCTCCTTAGTTATCCCACAAAATGGGGATAACAGATCCATTTCCGGATATAGGATTTGGATCTTGTCATTTAGGATTCGGATCCAAATTTAGGAATTGGTTCGGATGTTAGGGGAATTGGCTCCTCCAATGGGAATCAATTCCTATTATACCTTGAAACTCAACTTAAGAAAAGTTACACATGTATCTTTTAAATGTGCATAATCCACTTGAAATGTGAAATACTATATATAAGAGGTCATTACATTGCTAATAGCTTATTTGTTCAGTTAGTCGACTAATGAAGGTTGCATTTGGTGGGCCAAATTAGGATCTGATGCTTAACATAATATGTGATCCGTTAAGGTTTTACAAAATATCGTTTTGAGAACATAGAAGTATGTGAGCCTACCTAGAATTTGGTGTTTATCATAACATGTCCTGGGTTGAACTTTTATAAAAAGATATCATAAGAACATATTCGTAGAAGTGAGCATAGGCACTCATTTTGAAGAAACCCTGTATTACCTTGTCTGATAATGAATAAATGACCTGCAATCCATAATTTTATATTACTCTGATCCCTGAAGATCTTGTGCTAATGTAAGCTTCAAAACTCCTTAGTTGCAGAAAGAGACTAATTTTCAGCATCTACCACCATTTGAACAAGTATTGTCTGCATCACTCACTACATTTAAACTGGCTTTTATACTTGCTCTTTACATGAAGTCAAACAACTCTGTTGGAACTTGGAAGATAACTAATAATTTCTCATGCCTAAAAGCTGAGCTACTATTTAGTGTTGCAACAACCCCATATTTAGGAAAGGATCCAACATAAAAAGTTGGACTGAACTGAAAAGATCTTGAATGCCACACCTCTGAGTCAAATTGGATGCACAACAAAAAGTTTCCAAACATGGTCATAAGGCCCTGTATGCAAACCAGATTTATCTCATATACAGATACAACAGTGACCAATATGCCAGTGATCCCTATTTCATTGACAGAAAATACACGTATCCAAGCTATAATCTAGCAAAACTATGGTTATACCCATCTTTAAAATACTAATAAATTGAAACTAGGTCAATATCACTTATCTAACTGGCACTAACTTCTCACCCATCAACACCCACTTCATTGATATACATTGGGTTTTCCCACGTGTTATTTTTTTGAATGCAAATTTTCCACTATAGGTAGTTTAAGGAAGATGTTTTACAGCAGGAAAGAACTTAGAAAAGTAAGGAAGATTTTTGTAAAGTTTTTGAGTTGTTGTATGAGAATGAAGATGGACAAATGGGATCCAATACCAATTGTTTTGGAAAGGATTGTGGTATTTTTCCTTCAAAGTGTTTTTGAATTTTCAATATAAAATTAAAATTTTACATATATATTTATTAAAAAAAATTAGGGTCAGCGTTCCAAATCCCCGATTTCTAATTTTGGGATGAGTGCTGCACCCGCACCGGATTCTTCAGCTGATTTTGATCACACCCATGGTTCGTGTAACATTTTTGAATTAGGTCTCCGAGTTATGTTTATAAAATTGTAGAAGTCCATGGAAGACTAAGGGTGTTGAAAGTTGCAAAGCAAGATGATGCTGTAGTGGGCAATTTTGTGACCTTGCGAGGATTGGTTGGTGAGCAATGGAAGATTGCAAATCCCACATTGTGGGGATTCATAGCACTGAAGGTTGTGAGGTCTTGAAAGGTACGCAATCTGGAATGTCGAACAATTGCAACCCATCAGTTGCGGGAAGATTGGAACCAAATCAATGTGAGTCATTGGAATACCACAATCCTAGATTGCAACGTCCTAGGACGACCACAATACCTAAGCTGCAATTATAAGGGGAATGAACTATCGCAAAAGACAATCCATGCAGAGGAAGATAAAGAAACATAAGATTGTTATGTCGGTTGAGATTCTAACTATAATAATTGTTGAAGATTTTATCACCAAATGGCCTCATATTTGTAGAAATATATAAATATTTATTCGAGAAGGGTGCACTGCTCACTCTCTCATTCTTATGTCTTAGAACCTTTTTGGTAGCTATTAAGCTAATGGGTAACTTATCTAGAGTTAGCATGTCAATGCTAAAAAAGCAAAAGGTCTTAGTCCAAGGGGAAAGTGTAAATGCTTGGATTGATGTAATTACTCCCTTTAATGACATGATAGATTATGATTTTGCATATTTCCTAAATATTTGTGATGGATTATCATTCTAGTGATATGAATATTGGTTGAATTCACATGAAGCCATAAGTTACTCACTTGTAATTAAGAAGCCATATAGCTTATAGATCCATACACACCATTGTGCAACATAAATATAGTTGGCCTTGTTATCGCACAATTTGTACTTGCCTCAAAATCCGAAGGCAAGTGGGTACAGAATTGGCGTAACTGGGAATAACCTATCGCTGTCACCTTAATAGGAGATTCCTTTCTATTTAGAAGTATGTTTAAGCTACCCCAGGGGAGACATCCCTGGTGACCTGGGGGGTTTGAGAAGGCTAAGGCAAATAGTCACAAAGAAACCCTTTCCCTCTCACAGATCACTCTAATCAGAGGTTTCTTTTATGTCTTAAGGATGAAGCAAGTGAAAAGTATTGTGTACCTGCCCAGAACAAGACAACAAGGCAAACGGGGCACTTTCCAGGTAGCAGATGATTGGTAGTACTTCATAAGACAATAAACCTTCGTAAAATAAGCTAGCTGATTGTGAATTTGCAGCTATGCATCAGTTTATAACAGCAATTAATATCTTTCAACAGCGACAAGATTCAAGCCTTGAAATTGCTTGAAAAAGACAATAAAAAGTGACTTTAACTAGGCAATTTTATAGTAAATTGTCACAAGCAAAATTAGCAATGATAGGCTAGCTTTTAATGACACTTTTGCAGAGATTTTGCTGCAGTTAGATGGCTGTAGCTATCTTTTGTAACAGCAACAAGTTTAAATGGTCAAAAGTGCAAGAAAAACATACACAAACTAGCACTTTCCTAGTAGATTCACTAGCAATTATCACAATTAGATTTTGATTGGTTCTAGTGTGAGTTATATAGGTAAATGTGCCAAATTAATGCAAGTTTATATGGCTGTAGCAATGTTTTGCTACAACAGCAAGTTAGCTTAGGAATTAAATCTAGGGTTAGAAAACGTTAGTAAAGGGTTCAAAGATAAGAGTTTAAGTGTTTTTTTGCTCAATCACCACTTGTAAGAGGTAGTCTAGTGCCTTTATAGGGTTAATGGAGTCACTAATTGCAGCAACAAATTCTTAAAGGAAATGTAGCAAATGATAATAATATGTTAAGGGATGGAGAGGACAAAGAGGTGTTGGTATCCCAAGGTCTCAAAAATCCTTTTCCAAGAGAAAATTGCTAGAAAGTAACAAGGGTTAGGCCCTAGCGATTTTCTCTTTCCTTAACAAAATGTAGTAAATTATGCAATTGGCAAAGGAAGTAAGGTTACTAGAGTGCTACAATGGTAGGGCTCTAGTATTTACTTCAAATTAGGTGCCTTTCAAGAGATTTTAACATATGGAAGATTATAGGGAAAAATATGATAACACATGTCATTCCCCTAGGGTTTCAAGCTAGCAATTTCATAATGTTAGACACGAAACAAGTAAAAAATAACCATAGCATTCATTTACAATAAAGAAATGCATAATTTCTACTTACTTCATCAAGAATAATCTAGCAAATCACCCTAGTTGAAGATCCTCCACAAGAAAATAGCCAAAAAACACCAAAATTTGCCTCCTTCAAGAAGTGCCCATCACTAGTTTCAGCCAATAACCGTTAAAGAGGGCCGAATTTCAGAGCTCACACTTGTGTGAGTGAAAGATGATGAAAAATATAAGAGATTTTTCCCTTATTTATACAATAATCACGACCTTTAATTACAATTTAGGTAAAAAAAGGCCGACATGGCCAGTTTACATAAAAAATCTAGTTTTACATAAAATTAACAATAAAAACCCTAATTTTGTCTTTTAGGGATGACGTCATGCCCCTCCTAGGGTGACGTTAGGCCCCTTCTTGGAACGATAGGTCTCCAAAGTGAAACATTAGGCCTTAGAAGCTGCCACATGTGCCAACCAAGCCGTCCTCATGCCAAAACCCTAACTGGATGATGTCAAGGCTCCATATGATGATGTCAAGGGCCGTCCAGGGCCAACGTCATGGTGGGAGGGCAAGACCCCCTAGGTCCAGGCCTGCCAAATTGTCTCTGGTGGAACTTCCTCCCCTTTCTCCGGTGCAAGCCTCGGGTATCCCTCTACCCCTGGCTGGGGTCACGACTCACAACATCCATCTGGTGGGATTTTAGACCCATAGAGGTCCGAACTAATCATCTCCCCATATGTATCTGTTTGTCGGGCATGGTCCTGCGGCAACAACAAGTACGCCCTCCATGGGATCATAAGTCACAACGATCATAGCAATGTCAATCACATCTAATAATCAAGTTACCCAAACATGTGCATCAAACCCCCCTTTACCCAGACAAATTCTCAAAGACGTTATGCTATTTAACAATCCAGGTTTGGAGAGGGTCTCAGGATGTCCTATTGGGCTAATCCTCCTCAGGTGTGTGGTGTTTCCAGGTGAAGACCAATCTAGGTCATGTAAATGCATGAGATGGTGTAGGGGATGTTTGGGCAAGAGGTGCAGTGATAACAGGGAAATGTAGGTCTTACCTGTGGGTGCCTTTGTAGAGGGCGAGTTGCACCTTGTCATGGATGCCATTGTTTCCTAGCCCAGTCAATGCTTTTTTACTCTTTGTCTTATTGCTTTTTTCTTTCAGGAGAATAGTTGGAGGACATTGTCTTGGCGTGGTGATCAGTGGTGACGACGTTACCCACAAGCATTTCACGGAAATGAGAAGGTTGGCTCGTGATGAGGCCCCCTTTCTCTTGGCTATGCCACCAAGATCCACTGCCTTGGTTTGGTGACTAGATAAATAGTAGTGTCATACTGCTACATGCCCATGGACCTAATAGGCTGACTCACGATGAGACCTCCTATCCACCAACTAGGCCCTGAGTTTCATTTTATTTTACGGGTCCTAGTTTCTTGCTGAGAAGCCTTTTATTGTTTTCTCGGGAATCCCTGGGCGAAGCATCTCAAGGTTTCATCTTGGATTTTAACTTTTGCCAGCTACTTTTACCCTCTGGGCCTTTAGCCCCTTCTTCCCACAAGGCAAGGTACAACCCTTACTAGCTTGGCAAACCCAATGCCTGAACCAATGTAGAGGATAGATGAGAGGGATAATGTTGAAAAGTGGTAAGTATGGAAGGAATGGACGATGACCTTTCATAGACCCACCCAGTGGCAATTCATCCCTAAGGGAACCAACTTACTAGGGCACTCTGTCATCCCCCCCAGGTATGGACAAGTTAATGGGCATAATTTCCAAGCAAACGTCATGAAACAAAAGAGAATTCAATGCACATATTCAAATGTTTTGAGAAGCAGAGTGACATACCATGATACTTGAACTCATTACCTCATGGAGCAAGACCCACTACTACTTCAAAACTAGGGTGATGGGATGGATGCTGCTACTTCTGATGGATAGGAGGCGTTGAAGAAAAGCTGGGCCCTCCAGGGTCAAGCTCAAGTCAATATGGCTCTCGGTACTCCATGTCTAGGACCTGTGGGCCTCGAGACATAATCTCCTTAGTTATCCCTAGGATAGGGGATAACATCTGGCTCCAACTTGGGGACATGTGCTCACTGTAGAGCGCATGAGAACCTCAACATCTCTGGCATGACATGTGACCTACTAGATCTCAACAAAAAATGTTTAGTAATCTCTTGGGTTGGTGATATCACCCCCGACTCATATATGATAAAACAAAATACAAGTAAGCAATCATATATACAAATGGAAATACAACTACTCTAGCATGATATACAGATGGTATATACAATGAATGCAAATGCCTACCTACTTACCTGTACTTACCTGTGAAGTCAAGTCTTTGCCCCTTGATGGGATTTGAGGAGGTGTCCACTAACTGGTAATGGACGTCTTCTTCCTTCCAATGTGGATAGATAGTAGGCATTATTGACTGACTTCATTCTGACTCTAAAAGGTCCAAGCCAAAACTTTGTGCATCCCTTAATATTGTCAGGTTCCCCCATCTTTGTATCCTACTCTAAAATCAAATCTCCTTGCTTGTAGTCCCATTATTTAGAATGAATTGCTTCGTGTACTCCGGTGCATTGTGTCGAGGGAGGGGGGTGGGGTTCTGTAATTAGTATGTCTTCTTGGTTTGGCTCAGTCAACAAATGTTCATCATCCCCTTTCCATTTGATGAAGCCAACTCCTTTCCTTCTAAACCTTATCAAATTGTCATCTTCTTGTGTAGAAAAATAGTCATCCCAGGTCTTCAGGAAGGTCAGAGGCATCGTCAGGATAATCACCCCAAATTGTGTCTCTTTCTTGCTTCAAAATGATGGGGTGGGGTCCTTTGAAAGCACTACCCCTTATGTATGTTTCGTGCAAATGTAATTTCTTGTCACTACCTTGTGTAATGCTGTCCTTGTGATTGCTAGGAAGATTCTGGTCACCCGTTCCCTTGGTGCATGTTATCTCATTAATATTGTCATCTTCTACCAAGGGAAGAGTGGTCCAATCTTGAAATAGGCATGGATATATGGAGTTGTAGTCACTATGTCCATGATTACACCTTTCGATGTGTTCCATTCTCTTTGGCTTGTTATGCAAGGTGATGCAATCTTGGTCCCTAACGGGGATAGTTGCGTACGACAAGTCCATCTGTAGACTTCCGCCCAAAGTAGTAGCCCATTCCCTAGATAATATCATTCCCCATGTGTTAGGTATATCGACAACAAAGACGTCCATTTTGATGGGGAAATCAGGGTAGTCAACAAGGTGTACTTGAAGACCTTCCATCAAGCCGTAGACCTTGATCCCCCTTGACTCAAATCTATGAACGTTGGTATAAGGCCCTGTAACTTCCAGCCCCAATTGGTTCATAACCTTCAAACTCATCATATTGACAGATGACTCGGAGTCAAGCATGCAATTGTGAAGATATAGGTCATCTATTAGCAAGGAAGTGAGAAAGGGTGTTTTCTCATTTTGCTCAAAATGACTAGTTTGTAATAGTGTGGAAGTTTCTTCGAACGATTGCTGGTCATCTGGGGTTTATTTTGTCAAATAAGAGATTTCCAACATTCCACGAATCCTTTTGACTTTTTGTAAGATATAGGCCATACTAGTGCTTAGGTTGGTCCTATCGTTGCTAGGTTTTTGGAAATGTTGGGGTAGATCACCAGCATACACCTGGGGCTCTTCAAGCTTTACCCTTGGGTCCTTACTTGTTTGGCCCAAGCATTCAATCCTAGGCTTCCTTATGTCTTGATTTTCTTGGTTTTGATCTGGCGTGAACAAGGTAAATATGGAATCTACACCATTAGATTTCTCATGAGTAGCCTTTGGGTGATAATGTTTAAAATGGGAGTCTTTACATGATAAGGACCTAGGATTCTTGTCTTGCAATATTTTGTAGGTTCAAAGTGTTCGAACAAATTTGTTCTTTTGGAGCATGAGGTTTTATTGTCCGAGGAAGTCTCACAGAAAGAGGCTTTTGGGTTTGTGATAGTGACCTTTCTAACTGAGTGATTTCTTCAGAGGTACCTAAATCCTTAGAGGGTTCATGTTGTTTTGAAAAATTTAAGGCATCTTTCATGTTTGAGAAACTTGTGCTCCATTTTCTAGGGAAAGTATTATTTTCTTCCTCTAGAATCTTTGGGAGGTCATGCTCTAGTCCTCCCATGCTTTCCTTATTCATCTCCCAAATGTCATCATTGTTCAAAAAAATGACTTGATGGATGGAGTCGTTGAACTTAAGATTCTCTTCAATCTGGAAAGCAACATCTTGTGCTTCTTCTAGGCTTTTAGGAAATCGGTTCTTGAGGGTAAATTGCAATCTTCCTTCTAAGGAGTTTAGATAGTGTTGGAGAATAACGCTCTCTTGGTGAAAGTTGGGCTCAAGTTTGCTAATGAGAGTGTTGAACCTATCATTGAATTCCCTAACATCTTCGTCACTTTGCTTGCAAATTTTGAGGTATTGAGAATAAATAGAGTCCATACTTTCTACCTTACCCCATCTCCTCATGAAAGCTTGTTCCAAATCTTCAGGTGTTTTGAGGCTTCCACTTGGGAGTGTGTTAATCCAATTTCTGGCATTCCCGGTGAGTGAGTTAAAGAAAAGTCTCATGAACGTGTCAGGATGTTCTTCTCCAGATTGATTCATAATCCTCACAAAATTTAGTCCAATGTGTGTTGCCATAAGATCCTACTTCTCCCGGGAATTTGGGTATCCAAGAGTTAGCTTCTTCTGGGTGATCATGTAATCCCCCTTGGATATTAGCCAGGTCCAAAGGGACAAAAAGTTCCTTGAGAGACCATTTAGGAGAAGCTACAGGGATGACAGGGATAGGAGGAAGATAGAGTGTATACTGACATCCGCTACAAGTCGTCATTGGTGGTGTCACCAGACAATCTTCAGGAGATTATCAAAAAAGGTGAGGGGATCACTCTCAGTGGAGTCGCCAGATAATCCTTCTAGGGATCATCAAAGAGAAAAGAGAGAATCACCCTCAGTGGAGTCGCCAGGTAAGCTTTGTGAAGTAAAGGCTTTTGGATAAAGGCTTACCGAAAAAGTGTCGTTCGAGGAAAATTGACTCAATGGCCCCTGACAGCGGTGCCAAAATGTTATCACACAATTTGTACTTGCCTCAAAATCCCAAGGCAAGTGGGTACAAAATGGGCGTAACTGGGAATAACCTATCACTTGTTGAAATAATGTAACTGCGAAGAGCATTCTTATTATTTTGTTATTGGATTAAATCCCCATTGTGGATTAATCATGTCATTATTATTATTTTTATTATTAGGTTAATCC
>JZKD02S1589469.1:60453-71141 GCA_000966675.3 Picea glauca | reverse complement strand
TCCTAGGGTTTAATCTTCAAGTCTTCTTTTGCTTTTAGCATCCTTTGAAGTTGTTGCATTGAGTCCATATGCCCAAGGACTTAAAGAAGGCACTAATCTTTCTCTTGCTACAAGTGATTACAAGCCTTAGTTTAGCTTCTCTCTCTTAAATGACTTGGTGTTATCTTAGGGTTTGCATTGCATTTGCATTTTTTATCATTTTTAGCCTAACCTTTTGCATCTTAGCTTAGATTGACATCTATTATCATCATTTTCTGCATTAATTGCACTTTCATCCATTAGGGCTTGTCACATTGCACCTAATTGACATAGTTTAATGCTCTTTCTTGCAAGTAATTGTTAGTTTATGATTTGGTAGTGTTTACTTAACATTTGATAATATCTTCCATTGCATTTTAACTAGTTTAAGACTGATTTAATATTGCTGTTGTAAACTTGCTATTGCTGAAGTATACTATCTCTTGTTCCATGTTTTACTGCAACAACCTTTCTTTTCTTTTAGTTAGTGTATCAACCTTTTTCTATTTTCTTTTAGCTAGTGTTTCGAGGCATTTGTTTACTTTTCAATAGACATCATTGGTTGTCACATCCATCACACACACGTAATCACTTCACCTTGTCTAATCTATGCTAACTTTGCCGTTAACCTAGACCTAACTAATCAAGCATCTAAGATAGTGGGTTATATACTTGCCTCTAGCTTGCTATAGAATCCCTTGAGGTTGCTAAGGAAGCCTACCTTGTGTTGGATCTTTATCCTTCACTAAAAGATGAGAAGTACTTGCTTAGGTGACAGTGGCAATTACTTCTATATGTTACACTAGTTTAGCATCTTGTGAAGGTTTTGCACAAGTGCTAGATTTTGTGATAACAATACCAATTTGTAGAAGCATTTATTTGATTAGTCCATGCAGAATTGAAAAACTAAGGATGTTCATAAGGCATACCTTAAGGAAATTGTTGAGGTGCTCCTTGCCTTCTTTGGTTGATGAAACATACTTGCTCAATGTTCTCCTTAGTTCCTTCATATAATGCCCTTAAACTATGCAATTGATGGCATTGGCTTGTGTTATGATGTTCTTTGCAAACACTGCAAATTTCCACACTATTCAATGGACATTCATGATGAGCATCATTCTTGTAGTTATAGGTTCTGCAAAGGAACTCAAATTCAAAGAGGAAAGTGTAAGGATCTTTGTAGTCATCCCATGGAAATGACGAAGGATTGCTGGGTTTATGTTTTTCATCCTTGCTTCCTCCTCTGTTTCTAGGATGGGAAACTCAAACACATTGGTTCTCCTTCTGCTCTTTCTTCTGCCATAGAAAATAGAGAAAGAAACTCTAGAGAGGAGAATGAAAAGGATTTGAAGTCTTTTGATTCCTCAACACTTCCTTCTAGTCCTTTGTATGTGTTACCCTCCAAGTTGCACTAAGATGGACTTGCAGTTGAGCCGCCAAAGATTGAACAAGTAATTGTTCAAAATCAGAGTTCAGAAGTCTAGTCGGTCAATATGGCCACCTTTCTTCTTCTTCTTCTCTTTACCGCTTTTCCATGCCCCCCCATGGGGAATTGTAATAAGATGTGTTATCATGCAAGTTGTAGGTTGGGCAAAGCCCGATCCAACCACCAATGGTGACAACTAGGAGAGAACCTACCCACTGTCACCTTAGGCAGGTGTTCCCGTCACTTTAGAGGTGAGGTAGTCACCTCAAGGGGAAATCCCGGTGACCCTAGGGGGAAATGAGATGGAAAATGATAAGTATGAATGGATGTCCCTAGAGGTCAATTCTAAGTGGTATTAAGAGCTTGTAAAAGAGTCTTGGGAAGGCTTAAGGGTTTCCAAGTGAGTTGAGTGACCTGTCGAGAGTAAAGTACCTGCCCGAGACACAATGAAAACCAAGGATACTTGTATTATGTTAGTTGGACAAGCAAGTTAAGCTTGTTGTCCCTAATTGCAGCAAAAGTAAATGATATATATAAGCTCAATAAAGATAGAAAAGGTTGCTATATAAGTGACAAGCATATGATAAAATAAACAAGAGACAAACTAGTGAAAGCTAGCTCAACTCAACAATGATTAAGCAATGCTCTAGCACAAAAAGCAAGGCTGAAAACAAAATCGTTCTGCAGAGATATTTATCAGCCTTATGGCTGTAGCAAACCAATCTTTATAGCAGAAAAATCAGCCACTGAAAACTACTTTTAACTAGCTCAACAAGTGTGCTAGGGTTAGTAGAGAGTTAGGGAAAAATTGTAGCCAATTCCTAGGGTTAGTTTAGGAGTTATGAGGGGTTAGAGAGTTAGTTTGCTGCAGCCTTAATGGCTGTAGGTTAGATTTGTAACAACAACAATAATTGATGGTTGAAAGGGGATGCCTTAATGAGGTCAGAGAGCCAAAGGCTCAAGGAACAACTTCCAAAAGAGACAACTTCAAAACTTGAAAAATTCACGTTTACAAAGGCAACAATTTATTTCTCCAATGCAACAAGTAAATGACTAGTACCTTTAATGATTGTGTTAATGGAGTCAAGCAAAGAAAGAGCTAGAAGTACTACCTCCTTGGGGGTGTAAATCCTCTTACTCCCCGAGGAAAGTATCCCTAGCTAGGGTTTAGGCTAAGAGGGTGTATGCACTTATACTTCTCTTAGAAAACCCTTGTTAAACCAATAAAATGTAATCATAAAATGATGGATACTAAGGTGGGGGTGTATGCCCTTATACTTCCTACCTAGCTCTAGCAAATAACCTTGACTTGAATAACAAATGATAGCACGATGTAAAAAAAAGCATTACCAATTCAAGGAAAAAAGATAAAACAAATCACCACAATAGCAAAGAAGAGCCTTCCAAGGCTAGGACATCACTTCCATCAATCAATAACCAAAGAGATAGCCATATGCAAGAGCACAAGAGAGAAACTAGCAAAAGAGAGCGAAAATTTTGGTCCAATACTTCTCGCAATGGGAGAGTTATGTTTTTAAAATGAGATCTTATGATCTCTATTTATACAAAATATCACTAAGATACTTTGTCCACATAATTTTAGGGTAAACCACAAGACTAGGGGTCAACAACCCTAATCTTGCCCCTTTACACAAATAATATTAAACAATTCATCTTTAAATTCTACTTTTTGCACAAATGAAAACCCTAAGAGTGACGTCACCTCTTTAGGAGGGACATTTTGGCACTTTTAGGCCAAACATTGAGTTGGAGATGATAGGGTTGGGCCTCCAAAGGCCACGTGTCTCCAATCCAACCTTCTACCTCACGATCCAAGGGTTTCTTCCTTCAAAACGTGCCAGGTGTAGCCATCACCACCTCAAGCCCCTCAAGCATGATGTCAAGCCTCCAAAAGATGATGTTTTGCCTCTCCCAGGCAAAACGTTTGGCATGTGAGGGTTTAGGCTAAGAGGGTGTATGCACTTCTACTTCTCTTAGAAAACCCTTGTTAAACCAATAAAATGTAAGCATAAAATGATGGAGACTAAGGTGGGGTTGTATGCCCTTATACTTCCTACCTAGCTCTAGCAAATAACCTTGACTTGAATAACAAATGATAGCACAATATAAAAAAAAGCCTTACCAATTCAAGGAAAAAATCTAAGACAAACCACCACAATAGCAAAGAAGAGCCTTCCAAGGCTAGCGCATCACTTCCATCAACCAATAACCAAAGAGATAGCCATACACAAGAGCACAATAGAGAAACTAGCCAAAGAGAGTGAAAGTTTCAGTTCAATACTTCTCACAATGGGAGAGTTATGTTTTTAAAATGAGATCTTATGATCTCTATTTATACAAAATGTCACTAAGATAGTTTGTCCACATAATTTTAGGGTAAACCACAAGACTAGGGGTCAACAACCCTAATCTTGTCCCTTTACACAAACAATATTAGACAATTCATCTTTAAATTCTACTTTTTGCACAAATGAAAACCCTAAGAGTGACGTCACCCGTTTAGGAGGGACGTTTTGGCACTTTTAGGCTAAACGTTGAGTTGGAGATGAAAGGGTTGGGCCTCCAAAGGCCATGTGTCTCCAATCCAACCTTCTACCTCATGATCCAAAGGTTTCTTCCTTCAAAACGTGCCATGTGTAGCCATCACCACCTCAAGCCCCTCAAGCATGACGTCAAGCCTCCAAAAGATGACGTTTTGCCTCTCCTAGGAAAAACGTTTAGCATGTGAGGGCCAGGTCATGTCTCTTGTTATCGCACGGTTTGTAGGAAAGGTGTGAAAGCTTGAGTTAGGGCTTGAAACCGGCGTAACAGGAGCTTCCCCACCCACTGTCACCTCGATGGGGGGCTCTTTCTATTTAGNGGGTCCTCCAGGACCATGCTCAGGTCGCTCCTGCTCTCGGTACTCCATGTCTAGGACCATGTGGGCCTCGAGACATGATCTCCTAGTTATCCCTAGATATCGGGGATAACATCTCTCAAGTCATCTTCTAGGCCTCCAAAGGTACATCTCTCTCATCCGACATGCGGGCCCTTGACATCCAACCTGTGGGCTTCAAGCCCCATGGAAGTCCAAGCTAGGCTTATTCCTCCAAAACTCTCCACCAACTAGGTCCTGCAAAGACAAGTAAGCACTCCCTCCAAGGATCTCAAGTCAAAATATCATGCTGAGTAAATCAAATCAATAAATGAGCCACCTAAGCATGTGCATCGAAGATTACCCTATCAAACAAGTAAGTGCTCAAAGACATTATGCGACTTGCCAAGCTTGGATATGGGAAGGTTGACGAGGTGTCCTATTGGGTAGATCTTCCCTAGGTCAAGGAGTGTTTTCCAAGTGATCCCTCTCTAAGCCATGTAAAGTGGATGAAGTGTTTAAGGATCAAGACTCAATGGGCATGGGGTTCATGACGTACAAGGGGCTGTAGTGTCTCATTCATTGGTGCCTTTGTAGAGAGTGTGTGGCACCTTCGTTTGCAATGCAATTTTTCCAAGCCCATCGTTTTTCCATTCTTTGTTTCTTTCATGTTTTAAGGACGAGTTGAAGGCCACTGTCCTAGCGTGGTGTCCAGATAATGACAATGTGACTCACAAATACCTTGCAGAAATGAGAAGGCTGGCTCGTGATGAGACCCCCTTTCTCTTAGTTGTGCAACTGAGAGCCACTACCATGGCTTGGTGGCCAGATGATGTTAATGTGATACCGCTAGATACCCATGATCATGATAGGCCAACTCGTAATGAGACCTCCTATCCTTCAACTAACCCCCTAAGCATTCTATCATTTTATTCTTGTAGGTCCCCCCTTTTCTTATAGATAAGCGTTTCATTGCTTTCTTGGCGGATCCGTGGGAGAAGCATCTGGAAGGTTTATATATAGGCTTTTATCTTTTTAGCCAACATTAATCCCTCTGGGCCTTCAACCCCTTCTTCCCATAGAATGAGGGACAACCCCTTCTTGGGTCAATACACCCTAAAATCCCAAGAGACAAGGAAATGGGGGGTTTAAGTGATGGAAGGTGGTAAGTATGGCTGTGAATAGTACGATGGCTTTTCAAGGGAGTTCCTAGTAGCAAACCTATTCCCGAGGAAGACAACTTACTAGGGCACAATGTCAACCACCAAGGTGAAACAGGGCAAAAGGCATAATGTTCAAGCATATGTCATGAAATCTAAAGCAGTCTAAGATACAACATACTAATATGCCTCAAATATAGAATGACACTCACCATAATACCTGACTTGTACCTCATGGAGCAAGGCCCAGTACCTCTCGGAAGCCATCTGGTGTGGTGGATGCCATATGAAAATGTTGACCTCTGTGGTGGTGAGAAGGGTCTCCATCTGTGCAAGTGGATACTGCTGGTCATGTAGTCTCTCGACACTCCATATTTGCAACCTGAAGGCCTTGAGTCATAATCTCCTTAGTTATCCCACAAAATGGGGATAACAAGATGAATTTAGCATGATGAACTTGTAAAAGGCTTAGCCTTCTAAGACTTAATCATGAGTGCATTACTCTATAGTGTTTGTTTTACTTATTAATTATTTCTTGCTTGAATTTTTTAAGTGAGTTATAATTTTTGAGTTTTTTCACTCATTTCCTTCAAAGCCGGAGTGTGTATTGATGGTTAGGCCTTAGCTTGGTTATCTAAGTCTAGTGTCTAATGTATATTACCATGCTAGTCATCATTTTTGAGTTATATGGAAATTGCGCTAAGTCCCCCTAGGATTTTTTAAAGTTCTCAATAAATAATTTTTTTTTCGCAAACGAGATATTTTTTAAATGTAAATAAAGCCTAAGTTAAATAAGTAGTACTAGGAGGCATTATGTGCCTTGGGGGTATTCGTTTTCACACTCAAAATACCCACTTTACCTAAGTATTACCTTTTTGAGGGAAAATGGTGATGATTTAATCACCTAAAACCATTTTCTCTCAAAAATATCAGATAAAAGACAAAAATCAGCAAATGCTATTTTTGTGGAAACATGTCTCAAGCATGTCTTTAGTTAACTGCTTCTCACTCACTATCCACTGGATGACATAGCCACTTAAGGCGAGTTATGTGTGGTAAGTAGAGAGTTGAGAGAGAGTTGATGGAGATCCCAAAGCTAGTGTGCACCTCTTCATGAGTTGTGGCGCATTATGGATGATGGTGGTAATCCCAAGAAGGGTGTACACCTACTTGTGAGAGGTGGCGACCCATCCATATCTCATACCTTCACATGTGGTGAGTTAACTCACCTCTTGTGAGAGGTGGCTCCAATCTAGGCGTCCACTCGCTTGGTTTGCTTTGGCTTAAAAGTAGTTCTATTTCTAAGGGCTTTAAAGCTAAATTTGGCAATCTAAGTGGCTTTAATTTTCTTTTCTAAAACAACAACCAAAGACCCGAAGGAGACAAGTTTTCTAGTTGTTTTCCTTAGCTCATTTTGCTTGTTTTCCATAGTTTTAATTCAGAATATTTTTTGGGTTTTTCTAATACTTTCCAAAGACACTTCTAAAATGTTTTTGGGCATCTTTTAGCATTGTTTGCTTGCTTTTTTGTGCAGGTTGGTGAACAGATAGGAGGAGACTGTGTCCGTTTTAGGCAGTTTTTGACTTTCCAGGACCCCTGAGAGCACCCCTTTCATAAATAAACTCATTGAAATCTTGTAAAGACTTGTGATCTCCCTTAATGAATGATCACAAGTCATTCCAAAAAAGATATTGTAACCTTCATCAATAAAATCAGTGGGCTACACAGTGCCCAGTCTTCAACCCCCATGGGGGATCAATATCCTTTTGTGTGATTGACAATTTTGCAATTTTTGCTTATGCTCTCAATGCTCACTAAGTTAAAAAGCTAAAATAAGCCACAAAATCAATCACAGCACCGCATAACATTAGTTTAGATTTCAATTTCTTAGACTAGCTTAGTTTAGCTTTCAATTTCTAGATTAGTTTCAATTCGAACATTTTACTTTCAGTTTTTTAAATTTGAAAATAAACCATTCCCTTAGCTTCCCCTAGTATTGCTCCGACCCCTTGCGAGCCTAGCTTGATCTGGGGGATCCATCAGAACGGGGATTGGTCAGTGTGGAGTAGTTTTAATTAGGGATATCCATTAGTTGCTATTGTTCAATTGGGACAAATGCACCGAGTCTTGTGCGTGAAGTCAGACATGCCTTCTCAGAACTAAGTTCTCCCCATGTTGGACCTCCGACATTACTCTTTGTCTTTGTTAATTGTGTTGAACTTGTGTATGTGAAGTCAGAGGGATACCCTCCCTGTTGGACCTCTGACATAGTTCTTCATAGCCAACTTGAGGGATAGCCTCTAAAAGGACAAATCTAGATTAGATTTGCTTTATTGTTTTCACTTTGCATACATATCACATAGTGGCTTACACTCGCAACAACCAATCCACAATAAATACACTTAACAAAACTCATAATAAAACTCATCAAGAGCATTTCAATACATTCTCAATTCTCGCAGCAACAACTTTACTTATTGGCACTGGTCTCCATTTCACTTTGCTTATTGTCATTTACTTGCAAGTATCAACATTTGCTTTCATTGTATATCTCTCATTGCAAGTAATTTATATGCCTTGAATATCTTCATTATAAGCAATTCTATTTATATGTCATGTATGCTGTTAGTGTAGATGTATTGTGTATCTTGCTCTTACTTTCATAAACTCCTAGAATAATAATCGTGCTTAGATTTTAGTTTGAGCCTTAGATTATTTTATTAGGGACTACCCCCCTTGGCTTCGCTAGGAGTTGGCCTAGACGAAGGAGTTGAGGATCGGTGACAACACCTTGACTCGAGACTTGCCCCCAAGGACACACCTAGTGGATTGAAGATTTCTTCCATGTTACCCGAGGTGTGTATAAAGGCGACAACAATATGGCTCACTTGAATTTTCCACAACATCTTGCCTAAAGTAGCTTTCAAAAAATTCTTCTTCTTTCACTCGTTGGTTTTCATTAGTTGTCTCAGAAATTCCCTCTTATTTTTTCCTACTACTCTCTGTTTTACTTGCACCGGGGTTATTGGGTTTTGGTAAAAATCATCAGAGCTTATCTCTACAACGATGCATGCATTCTTCTCAAAACAAATTACCAAATGCAGAAAAAAACCACGTTAAAGGGAAACATTTGAGAATTCAAGTTCCTGCTTCCCTTATAGCAGAGAGTCCCCCATTCAACAATGTTTTCTTCCTTGAATATTTTAGCACGTCCTTAACAACAACGCCAAAAAGTGGTGAGCCAAAGAATTACAACAAAATATGGGTTGCTGAATTCCCTAACTTAAATTATCGACTAGGGGAGCAAAATCTTGTGAAGTGATATGCACTCTTTATGCAACCCTCAAGGCTTCAAATGCTACTGAATGAACTCTGCATTGCTAATTTTGATGAATGGAAACTAAATGTTGCTATATGCATCTAATCTACAATAACAAGCCTATCCTAGCAAGGGTTCAGGTGGACTATAACATGTTTGGTCTAGGCATATAATGCCCTGGGCTCTTCAGGTTTATGCTTTAGAACCCCTTCACTCTTCAGGAATGGAAACACAATAATTGAAAATAAAGGACTATTGATCAGGAAATAAATATGATAGGAAGGAATGCTAATTGCTGAGGAACAAACTGAATGCTATGGAGATAAAGCTACTCTAAAATGCACTGAACATTATAACAACTCCTCCCATCAACCACAAGGTCATGGTATGCTAGTGAAGGAGTTTGACAAGAAAAATTGAACATCCTAACTATTGAATTGAAAACATGAACGATTTCTTGGCCACTCAAGAGTAGGAGATGTTGGTATGAAGAATTATAAAACACACTACAACTCAATAAAAATGTAAACGCAAAATATACACAAGAAGGTGCATTCATCAGCAATCTCTTCAAGTGGGCCTTGACTTGAAGAGGATTGATGGATCCCTTTCAAAGATCTTAGTTCAACTCAAAGTAACAGTGGCTTTATTTCATCATCAAATCATTTTCAACTTACAATCTCTAATCTGCATCTTCCGTTCTAACCCCGACTATGTGAAATCTAGAGTCTACCCTAACTCAAGCTGCAATTGAGTGTATTTATAATAGGGATACCTTGGATTCCTGAAGATTGCTAGGGATTTCAAGCTCGACATAACTAGTCTTGACGCTTACCTCAAAATTGCTAGCTTCCTCACACCAGAGATTTGTCATTTTGGCGGGCTATTGAGGAAATGGATTATGCAGCACACTATCCTTCTTCGTGTGCTGAGTTGATGCCCTATGGTAGAGGATTCATGGGTCCAACTTCCTCCTTGATTGGTCGAATTGATGGGATACCGTGGATTGCAGGTCCATCTTCCTCTTAGCTTGGGCCGAAGAACTCCTGTAAGTGTGTTCACAGGCCTGTTGTCTTTCTTGGTCGAGCTGCAATAGTGGGTCAAGTCTACATGCCCTAGTCCATGATGAACAATTGCCACTTGTAGTCTAGGGCATTTATTGACTTTATGAGTGTATAAAATTTGCCGAATTCAAGGGATTCTGTAGGCTAGTCACCTCCTTTTGATTTGTAAATGTCGGTGAAAAGACATTCAGGACGATGAAATAATTACATAATCATTTTGCAGCAATACCACTCCATGGCCATTGAGAACATCATTCGTAACTCATTAGTAGATCTATCACTAACACCCATTCATCAACATACAAGAAAACTCAGACATTTTTAACACAAACTCATAAAATAATACCAAAATAACCATTGCAAATAATTAATCAGTACACTGTGAATGGCTACAAAACTGGTTAGTGCAATAGGTATTGAGTTTAAAAGTGGAAATGTGCAAGTTTTTTGGGGAGGGAAAATGGCCATAAAAGATGAGAAAAATAGACCAATTCTGAGGCTCATCATGATGGATAAGAAACAGTGTTGTCAATCAGTATGTTGGAGATTTTGCAGCATACTCTAAGTCTTCAATAACAAAGTTAGTGCAACAAATCTTAGGCCACAACATCGTTATAAGCATAATTAACTCAAAGATTCAAGAAACATCATATATTTATCTCAATTCCTTAAAACAAATCCAAAAATCATTAATTCAAAGAACAAATGTTAACCAATACTTTGATTGCCCATTAAGTGATAGTTTGACAATGTTTGAATACAATAAAGAGCTCTTAGGCATTTATCATAGGCAAAATGGATAGGAAAGGATGAATAGTATAAAAGA
>JZKD02S1589469.1:39545-60443 GCA_000966675.3 Picea glauca | reverse complement strand
TTAAAATTAACTTAGTAACTAGGGACTACCCCCCTTGGCTTCCCTAGGAGTAAGCCTAGACGGAAGAAGTTCTTGTCAAGGTGACAGTGTGGGCGAGAACTTAGACATTGTGTCTTCGAGGGAACACTAAGTGAGCGGGACTTAGCTCACGTCTGCAAGTGTGCATAAGGGCGACAACACATGGGTGGCCTAAACCCATCGTCAGTGGCAAGGACGACAGATTCACGGGAAGCTTCTGGCAGGCGTTTTCTAGGTTGATATGTACCAAGCTGACCTCGAGTACTAGTTACCACCCACCGATCGGCGGACAGATTGAGTTTGGGAACACTTGGGTGGAAGGGTATTTGCGGAACTTCATCGCAGGACAACAGAGTACTTGGGTGATATGGTTACATCTCGGGGAGTACTGTTATCCCACCACCTTTCACATGTCTCTCGGTATGACCCCTTTCCGGGCGCTATACGGCTATGAGGTATTGATCTTTGCAGACATAGCATGCGGCAACTGTAGAGTTCCTCAGGTTCGAGGTTGGTTACAGGACAGCTAGGACATCCTGAGAGCACTGAAGGAGAACCTGAGGGTGGCCCAGAGTCATCGGAAGATGTATGGGAACAGGTACAGGACGGAGGGCACTTTTGAAGTTGTTTCACAGGAGTTACCCCATTGGGATGATGAGGGGCGGTGGGCCACAAGCCACGAAGAGATCCTGCAGGTTCGAGGATGGAAATTGCATGATAGGGCAATCCGGGAGTACTTGGTAAAATGGCAGGGTCTACCTGTGGAGGGTGCTACTTGGGAAAACGAACAGGTGTTGCAGTTTCCGGATTCGAAGTTGCATGAGGACAAGCAAATTTGGGCAGGGAGGACTGTAATGTGACGTTTTTCCTAGGCAGTAGGGATACCGTGATGGTTTATACAGTTTCCCGTAAACCATTAGACGGATGAGTTAGGGAAATGATATTGGTAAAGTCACTTTCAAATTATAAAGTGAAAACTTAGGAAAAGTGAGTTTATTAATATTAAACCCCTCTTCGAGGGTATTTCTCTCGAATTATTAATTAAATGAATATTTTAATGGAGAAAAAGAAAAGTAAAGGAATAAAAGGACAAGCGAGGGTTGGAAAGCTCATTATTGACTAATCATTTTGAGAAAATTGTTTTGGAGAAAGCTTGAAAGCTTGAGATGAGGGTTTCGAAACCCTTGGAGAGAAATTCGGTTTCGAGGTTGAAACAATACCTTCCTAGCTGAAGATCAGAAAAGCCATCCAGGCTTTTCATTGGCAGGTAATTGGCATTGTGATCCAAGGAGATTTGTCTGAGATTGATTTCATTTCAGTGTGGAGTAGAGGAGGAGTTTCCTGTGGCACGTGTGGAGAAGATTGGGTGTGTTCTTGTGCTGGGCGCACTCTCCATATGTGGCTGTGTGTTTTCCTTCATAGCTGAGCCATTCAAGTCGTGGCTAGAGTTGCTGGAGTGTGGATCTTCATTGTGGCCTTTCCTGGCCGAGTCTCCTTGTGGCTGCGTGCTCCTTGCTGGCCGTACCTCCTTTTCTCTGTGGCTGCGTGCTCTTTGATAGCTGTAGCTGCATTTCCTTTGTTGCTGCGTGGAGGTTGGTGTGAGGTCCTTGCTGGTCGACCTCCTATTTGTGGCTGTTCCTTGCAATTGCTGGGAGGTTTATTGCTGCGTTGGAGCTGCCATTTCCCTCAATCAAACAACAAAACCATATATACATGAGTCGCCCCCTATATCAACTCGTGGGACAGTTTTGAGAGAGAATCGTATGGCTGTGTGTGTGTGGTGAGAGTTCTAGCTTCCTACAACAGTCTTCCTCATCCGTTTTGAGAGGTATTTTACTATTTTCAATTGTAATAAATTCAACCATCACTATTTAATAAAAATCAGTCTGAATTCGACCATTTGGCTTCTTGAAATATGAGTGTGTGCTTCATTATTTTTGTGGGTTTTACTTAAAATCAAAATAAGACATTGTGCATGTCATTGGGGAGGCATAAGGGATTCAAAACCCATCATAACAGCAAACAAAACCAAGTGACAGTCTGCTGTCCGTCCAAATTTCACCTACAACCATAAATACAGAAGCCTGCCAAGTGTTTGACGAAAGTCCAACACCAAATTCAGGGGGTTTTTCCCAATTTTTCCAACCGAGAATATTTCACAAACCTCCTATAATAACTACACAACCCAAAGAAGCTCCTTAACTCTGTCAAACTCCTGGGTTTTGGCCAATCCAAAATGGTCCTGATCTTCTCCTGATGTACCTGAACCCCCTGTGCACTGATGATGTGGCCCAAGTAAAGCAACTCTGTCATCCCAAACTCACACTTGGACTCTTTGGCATACAATGACTGTGCCTCCATGATGCTCAATACCTTCTCCAAGTGTCGCATATGCTCCTGCCATGTCTTGCTATAGACCAAAATGTCATTGAAGAAAACCAAAACTGATTTCCTCAACTGCCCCCTGAAAATGTGGTTCATGCAAGACTGGAATGTAGCTGGTGCATTGGTAAAGTGGCACCGAAATGCCGTCTTCTCTATGTCCTTCTCTCTGATGTTGATCTAATGATATCCATAGCGTAGATCAATCTACGAGAAGAAAACTGCCCCATGCAACTCATCCATCAACTCGTCAATGTGAGGGATAGGATATCGGTTTTTGATGGTTTTCTTATTAGAAGCCCGATACTTAATGCACATCCTCATGGTACCATCCTTCTTCAGGACTAAGACAACTGAAGAGGCGAATAGACTGCTACTAGGTCTGATGTGTCCCATTGACAACAATTCCTTGATTTCTTTTTCTATCTCATCCTTGAACCTCTTAGGATGACGATAGGGGGGGGGGGGTGATCATGGGTTTGGCCCCCTCCTCCAACTCAATGGTGTGCTCAAATCCTCTATCCGGCGGTCTCCCTGGTGGAATCGAACCAAAAACCTGCTGATGTCGTCCCAATAAGTTCCTGATCTCTGTCTGATATTGCTGTCGACCCTTGGAATCCATCCGTGTAGTGATCAAGCACTCTGCGACAAATGCTGCCTCCCCATGCTTGAAGATCCTCTCCATCCTCTTGGGCTGAGACTGTCCTGGGTGCCCCTGTCGACATGCCCCTTAGGACAACCCACAACCCTCTTCCCATTACTGTCCCTGAATCCCATCTCTAAGGTTTGGTAGTTGGTGGTGATTTTACCCAAGGCGATAAACCACTGCACTCCCAAAACTACATCTGTGTTTGATAGGTCAACCACATAAAATGTATCTCTCACAGTGTAGTTTCCCAACCTGATCTCCAAGTCTGGAACTCTGTCTCGACACTCCACTATATGGCCATCTGCTACTACGACATCAAATCCCTCAAATTCCTCTGTCTGAAGGGCCCGTCTCGATACCAATGAAGCGTCAATGAAGTTGTGGGTGGCCCCACCATCTATCACGGTGATTGTCCGCTGCCCTTGAATAGTACCTTTGATCCGGAGGGTGTCGTACCTGGGTACACTAGAAAGGGTCTCTATGACTCCGCCCTTTGCCGGTTTCTGTCTGCTAGCCTGCTCAGGAGGCTATGGAACAACCGGTGGGTGGTTCCCTACCGGTGTCGGTGGTCTATGGGGAGGCAGCTCCTCCGCCTGCTCTGGCTCCTCCTCTGAGCTGGTGGATTCACTGTCCTGCTCCTCCTCCTCACTGTCCACGCTGTCTGCAACTACCTCAATATAGTGAATCTCTCCCTTGCCCATGCATCTGTGGCCTGGGACCCAAGGATCTCTGCAGTTGAAGCAAAGATTCTTCCTCATAAGCTCTCGCCTCGTCTCATCATCCAACTTCTCCTTACCCTTCCATTCCCTCTGTAATGGCTTCCGGTCCCGATCCTTCTGTGGTACGAAGAATTTGGAAAAGGGTTTAGTTTTTGGCATTGAATCTGCCAAATCTCTAGTGCGTAGGATGGCATCCTGCAGGGTGTGAGGTCGGTATGCCTTCACCCATCTTCTCAAGGGTTTTGTGAGCCCTTCTGTGAATAACATGATCAGTCAGGGCTCGGATATATCTGTCACTGCCATTGCTACCCGTTGAAACTCTGAGATGAAAGCCTCTGCTGTGCCAGTTTGTCTCAATTGGGCTAGATCTTTGAAATGGATCTCTGGATCCCTCCTGTCGAATCTGTCCATGAGTCTCTCTGTGAACTCTCGGTAGGAGGTGATGCGACTGTGGCCCAATGTCACCAATCCATGATACCACCACTCATGTGCTTCACCCTCTAAGTGTAAGGTGGCGAAACTGATGGCCTTTGTCTCGGTCATCTGGTTGAGCTTGTAGTAGGTGTCAAGCTTCTGTACCCAAGCTCTGGCGGTGCATTTGGGCGATCGGTCGAAAGAAGGTATGGTGAGTTTACCAACTTTCCAGATGAAATCAATGGTATGCCCCTGCTGCTGCTGCGACTGCGACCCTCCTCTCTGTGGCTCTTTGGGGTGGTTCTTGAGTCTGAGCCCACAATACTCGACTAAGGTCATGTCCTGATGGAAGTCACGGCCCAATGCTGCATATTCTCTCCGATACTCTGCAATGTCCTCTACATGAGTGGGCGGTCTCTGTGCTATCGGCATATGTGCTGCTACCGAGGGTGCCCTCTGGAAACTGTGAAACAACGGTCGGGAATCCTACTCGCAGGGGTGTATGTGCGAGTGGGTGACTGGGGTCTATTGCCTGCTCCTGAGTTCCCCTGTGCTGCATGCGGGGCTTGTGTGCTCGGGATGTCCACCATAGCCAATCTATTAGCTACCTGAGCCAAGGACTGAGACATGGTCCGCTGACTAGCTAACATATCACTGATAACCTGCATGAAGGCTGCATCTGGATCCATGGGGGCCTTACCATTGCCCTCTGGTCGCTCATATCTGTCACCTAGCCTCCTCTCTGATTCGCGCTCGGCCTCGCGCTCTGCTCTTCTCTTTGCTTCTCTGTGTGCCTCTTCCTCTTCCTCTGAACTGTGAGGGAAAGGAGGAAAGTTAGGCCTAACCCTTCTTTCCTTTCGCCTATTGTAAGTGACATATTCGTCACCTACGTGCTCATGACCATCTGGGTCTTCTGCTGCACTCATAGTCTTTAGTCATAGGCTGGCAGGACTAAAGCTCTGATACCATTGAAATATCCCTAATCCCGCTGATCAAGATATTTGCTACTGATCTAATGTTCTGTCTCACAGATCTGATACACTGGGGGTTTCTGGATGCGTTTCAGTTGGGTGTTTGAGATATTTATGGTTGTGCATGTTGGTTATTTCATGTGCATGTCGTGTATTTATGGTTTAAACAGTATATAAAGGATGCATGCGGAAGTAAAGAACATCAACTGCCCAATAACATGTATTATGCGACTCAAGCATGGAAATACAATAACATACTGGAATATAGAGTATAATCGTCAGCTAGATCTCATGGATCGTCACTGGAATACAAGCAAATAGCATAAAATACCCATGATCAGAAGATGAATGCAGATCTGATGCATGCACGGATAGATCGACAAAAATATACGATTCCGGGGAAGTACGGTAACCGCAACCAGCTGGAAAACTCGCCCGGAAGGATAGACTGTCGAAATGAGCTGGAAATTGCTCCAATAGAAGCACCCTGGCCTCTAGACTGAAATGGATGAGTGCCAGATGTCAGATCTGGTCTTTGAGGCACTGGATTTGGATCCCTGGGGGGTTTGCGCACCTCCTGGGACACTGGATGCGCCCCAAATGATTCCACCAATGAAATTTGCTGCTATAGGACTCAAAACGATCGTCTCGCCAAATGCGGAACTGGGTCGGAAGGGTTTCCCCAGATCTGCCCTGATGCTCCGTCTGCAACCTCAAATGTCCTGCCGGAAGAGCTATGCCCTAAATGGCTAGATGATGCACCCTGCAAGATTCCAACGTCAGAATTTGATGGAAAATGGCTCCATCTGAGCGCCTTGGCCGGATCTCAACTGGGTCGGGAGGAAACTGCAATCTGAGCTCGGACCTCGTGCAACTACACAAACCCTCAATCTGACTTGCGCCCTCACTGGCTGAGCTGTGCACTCTGCACTGGATATTCCTGAATAGCACGGTGAAATCCTGAATGGTATCTCTGATGGGCTAGGGTGTGTCTCTCAACACCGAAACCGATCAATGGTGGTGGTTTCCTCCAGAAATCCACAAAACAGTAAAGTCGATTCTCTTTCTCCTCTGGGAACTCTCAACATCAAATCATAACAATGCATAATGAGGAATTATGTCAAATTCCTCCTTTTATACCATTCCCAACCTAATTCACCATTGACCTCACTTAAGCGAGGTGCTTTTCCTCCTAAGGTGAATAATTAATTAATTAAGTCCCCCTTTAGCACCTTTTTATTCTAATTCTTCGTTGACTTAGGCTTAAGTGACTTTTCCTAAGTTTTTGGCTTAATTCATCGTTTAGCCATCAAATCACCCTTATTTCTCCATCTTGTTCCCTGTTTGTGCCTGACTATAGTCTACGGGAACACATAGACTACTAAGTCACTCCTTGTTGGCCTACTCTTGGGGACGAGACATCACAATGTCTATACAATGAATTGAAAGACAACTTTATACTTTGAAGAATTATGTTCAAATGAACAAAGAGTACTTGAAATGAAAGTTACTTTGAAATAGTTATTCACATGAAATGAAATTACTTGAAAGTGAAATTGCTTGAAAAGTAATTTGTTTGAAAGTAAAGGAATGGCAAAACTTGAAATGTAGAAAATGTGAGTTGATAAGTGTTGCAATGTGTGTAGGTTACTTTTAACAGATTTTTAGGTCTCTCTTTGAATTAGGGGAAATTAGATGTGAAAGTTGCAAGCCTAAGCTATGTTACTACCCCAAATCCTTATCCCTTCAACCAAGAGGAAGTGCTGGGTGCTCAATAAGAAGAATAACAAGGTTCTCCCTTAGATCCACAGGTCAAATCCAAGATGCTTGGGCGTTCAACGAGGAGGACACGTAGTGTCGCGAAACCGTCCCCGACTTCAACCCCTTCTAGCTTCCCAAGTCATCCTTTTTTAATGGTTTTAGCAATAATAGAATTAGGTGCCTAATTAAACTAGCCACACAGTCATTTTCCCTTTCTTGTTACCCAAGATCCACAAAGTGGCAAGGGGAGGGAATACGGGGCAAAAGGTGGGGCACGTGTTTGATCACTTTGCAAAGAAAAGAAATTCTAACTAGCCGTCATGATATTGCAAGGGTGACAAAGCCACTCACATGCAAGGTGTGGGCACAAATAAGTAATTAAAATAACTTGAAATAATGAAATAAACAAGCTAGCCACACAAGTTTTCCTTAAGAACAAAGGTGGGAAAAATAAAACAACTTTACAAGCCTCACAACTATGGCACAATGTGGAGGACAAGCCTACCGATTTTGTGCCAAGGTGGGTAAAAGAGTTTGAAATAAAATAAAACAAGTTAATACTAGCTACTCAACCTTCTTTTGTGGGAGAAGTGGGGCAAACAAATTAAGTAAAAATTACAAATTAAACAACTAATTTAGCCAACACGGTTTTGCAAGGGTGGCAAAGTCACTCACATGCAAGATGTGGGCAATGCAAAACAAAATAAATACTTTACAATTTACAAGTTATGAAAATGAAAAGAATGCAAGCCCAAGAGACTTTCTTGGGCTTCTTACAATGCTTTAGAAAGGAAAAGAGTTGAATAAATCTTGCACCACTACT
The DNA here is from genome assembly GCA_000966675.3 of Picea glauca. Lineage (NCBI taxonomy): Eukaryota > Viridiplantae > Streptophyta > Pinopsida > Pinales > Pinaceae > Picea > Picea glauca. Next base: position 52,706 of record JZKD02S1589469.1, on the reverse strand, counting down.
CTTGGATGACTCCTTGAGCTTTTTGTGGCCAAGATTGAGTAGCACCTCCCCTTGGACTGGCGAAAACTTGCATAAAACAATAAGATATGCTTGCTGGAAAATGCTAAAAATCACTTAAAACAAGTTGGTTTTGGTTTAATATATAAACATAAAATTTTATGTACAAAATCTGAACTTGAAAATTGATTTGAAAGCAAGATTTAGATGATTATATATGCAGAAAATATGTAAACAAAAACTTAAAATTATATCAGAAATTTATGTGAAGAGAAATGAAGCTTTTGGAGTCTCCTACAAGCTTTGGGTAACCTATAAACTTGTAAACCCTTGCTACACAATGAGGCGAGAAGATGAGATCTTCTAAAAGGTCTACAAAATACTTTTCAAGCACTAGTAAAAACAAATCGCATAAACCTATAGCAATACTATTACAAATTTATCCCCAACAAAATACTTTGGTTGGGGTTCTTCAAGTAAAACAATGCAAGGAATAGGTTAAGCAAAAATTCACAATATTACCTCAAGCAAAGGAAAACACCATATAAGAGCAGCCAAAGAGCACCAAGAATACATTAAGAGGACACCAAGAGTTCCTCCAAAGCTTCACTTCTATTATTGAAAATAGTGGTTGCAATATGGCAACATTATTACAAGAGAGAAAATGGGGGAAGAGTAAGAGAGAGTGAGGAGAAAATTGGGCATCTTGGAGTTGCTATGAAATTAGATCTGAAAAATGAGGAGAGGGGCCTTTCTTTTAAGGGAGGGAGAGAGGAGAGACCTCCCTTGCATGCATTACAAGTGTCACTGCCAAAAGAGGGAAGCTCACTCAAAGGGGGAGGGAGGGCAGGGGTGTGGGCACCATGAGAGAGGGGAACTCCCATTAGAAGAGGAAACTCAAAAATGGGGGAAGAAACCCCCTATCCTAAGTTTAAACTTCTCTCTAATGCCCCAAGGGGTCACCCAAGGTGTGGAATGGGCCCCCCAAGTGGTTCTCATCACCAAATGGCCAATCCAATGGAGATGGTGAGCCCCATAAGAGACAAATTCCCCCCCCTCTTTAAAGTTAAGTTGAATGAGAGGTAGGAAAGGGGGGATTTTATTTATTTGCCCCCTATTACATAAAAATGACTTAGGAAACAACTTTTCCCCCTTTTCTCATGTTTTACAACTTTTGGCAAAATTTGGCGTTTTTAATTTAGCCAATTATTTGCTGATTTTTTATTGACTTAGACTCCTCATGGACATTGACCTAGAATAACTTGTCCAAATGAGTTGAAACTTGGTTCAAGAGTGTAGGGGGTCATAAGCCATTTGTTTTGAGTACTCACACCCCTACACAAAATCCCCAATTAACAAATTTTTACATTTTACATAAAAAATAATTAAAAAATTCCAATTTATGGAAATTTTAATTATCAAAAAGTCCTATCAAAACTTATCAGAATTCTACAAGATTCTAAGAGATGTCTAGCATGGTCATATACAACACTTTTAGCCCTTGGATACCTATTGGGCTCAATCATTAGAACGCCTTTCACCACTTTGGAGGAAATTTGAGTGAAAAACTCAAGTAATTAAAATCGTTGGAAAAACAAAATTAATTACCTGAGGAAAAAAACACTCGATGAAAGGACTTCCCTAATGATAAAGTCCTAGGAAACTAAATAAAAAATTGATCCATGATAACATATTACAAAATTATCCCACGAAGGGGAGCAGACATTCCGTGTACATAGAAAGAAGTTCCGGGGGTAGAATTGCTTTGCTGAGCCATAAGTCTTCAAACTTGTTGTACCACAAGGTACATATCTTCATGGTACATGATGTTGACACCTAGTTGAAATAGGTGGTCAACAGTCTCCATGAAAAATAATCAACTAGGGTCAAAGTGATAACCTACCACTTGGTTGAAGCTACTTCCAAGGAAGTTGGTCTAACAACTTGGGTGTGTTTCACTAAGAACCCACAAAGAAAGAAAGAGACGAAAGTCTATTTCCTTTCTTCCACGCGATTATGTAGCCCCTCAATGGATTGATTGGTCACCTCTTGCAATTCTCCTTAGGAACCCATGTCAAAGCACAATTAAAATAATCCTTTGCCAAGAAAAACAAACATTATAGTAGACAATCCACAGTGACAAGAGAATTGAGTTCCATAATATGGCATTATGATCTCACAAAGTTTCAACAATATCAAATGAGAGGATGGACTAGTCTTATATAGTTTTTATTGTAACGGTTAGTTTCTACCTTCCTCATAAAATAATAATTTTTCTGGTTTGCTCATCAATAATTGGTTGGAGGTTAAACCATTGAATAATATTTTTTATTACATAGTTCCATGATGAAAATGGGATAAAATCCATTTTTAGAACACTTGACCATTTGACTTGTCCACATGAGAGATTTGCTCCACCAAGAGAGAGGTCGTATGGCCTTGAAGATGGTGCGATTTGGTGGAGGAAATCCAACATTCCATTTTGGGGACAATTTCCCTTCGAAGAATGAGCTAAAACAGTCATATTTTGTCCACATTGACCTATCCTTCCAATGGCTAGTTTGACTCTTTGAATCCATGAATGAGGAGTTACGATTTGTCCAAAAGGGGACAATTTGGTCATTTAGTGAACAAATTAATTAATTTGCTTGGAGAGAAGAGCATCTTTGACTTGCCAAATTTTTTCCCAAGGCTAGTGACCCCAATATGCCATTTCCTTGACCATTTGTCTTGGGATATGTGCCCCACGATTTTCTTAGAAGGATGGGACAATTTTTCTTTGGGAGGCAATATCTCCCTCGATATTTCATAAATAAAAAATGTGCCATATGGGTTTTGCTCATAAAATTTTTCTGATCATTTTGAACCCATGTATTTTTGCTTTTGGGGACCCACTGCATTGGGATCTATGAACAACCTCAAAATACGTGCAATGATGAGAACTTTGTGAGATTTCCATGTTGAGAACAAAAATGATAAATGCACCATGGCCAAGGGATGCCTACAGACTCAATAGAAAATAACCATGTGGGAAGACATAGTTGTGCATGACATGGACCAGACTAGGGCCCACGAAATGCAATCACCCCTACATAAGACTTATGGCTCCACAAAACCATGTGTTCCGATAGATCCATGCTAAGGCCTCCAATCCTATCCAGGACGAGAGACATTGAGACAGGAACTAAGGGAACTGATCATGGTTAGATCAAATCTAGGAGTCCATTACAAATTCATCCACTATGGTTTACATGGCTTTTGATTTGCATCCTTGGGCTTACAATGGTGTAGCCAAGTGAAAATATAGGGTACCTCATGGAGAGTTAACAATACCCTTGTTTTGCTTGTTGTGGCGAGGATGTTGCTTATTGGGATTCTTGGATTTATCTTTTCGCTAGGCCACTAAGGTTTTGTTAGATGTACTTGTAGTGCTGATCAATACGAGTTGCACAAGATTATTTTCCTCTCGAATCAGAGTATCACAAAAAGAATCAAGAGAGGGTTCATTATAAGCACTCCCTAGAGCTTCTCTGGTGGCATAAAAGGTAGATACAAAAACATAATATGCACTATCGAGCTTAGCAAGAATAACATATATGCATCGATCTTCCTTAAGATCTAGTTTGCAGTCTATACATAAAAGTCTAAGTGTTTTGAACTCAGATAAATATTCTTGAATGCAAGGAAAATCATTGGGACTTAAAGTCATTAACAGATTTTCTAACTGGTGGGCTCAAATAATATTGTGTTTACCAAACATAGCTTGAAGCTTTTCCCGAGCTTCATCAAGGGCATCAATTCCTTGAAGGTGAAACCTTAAATCAGGAGAGATGGACATTCCGATTAGTCCACGTGCTTTGTCATTCTTATTAGTCCACTTGGATTTCTTTTCATCATCAGTGGGTTCTTGTTATTTTCCCAAGGTAATCCGATACAATCCTTTACTTCTTAGTACATCCTTCATATGAGATTTCCATGAAAAGTAGTTGGTACTGGTAAGAAGAAGATCACTGGGAGAAGCCATATTAAAATATGTGGAGAATATGGATTTAAAGGTTGAATCTGATGGTATGGATGGAAAAATCTCAAAAAAATAGGCCATTTGAAAAAAATGACACTAAAAACACTCTTCGGATGTGAAACTTATGCCCTTTTGAAAAAAGACATAAATAGTAACCAAAGAGCCATGTGGCAAGTAGAACTTGGTCTATGTGGTGATGCTCCTCCTTATTTAACTTTGCCTATATGCTCACTTTTACAAATAAGTTACTTATGATGTGACCCACTTTTAAAGAATAAGTGATAATCACTTTTACAATGAAGTTATTTTGTAAATTAAAGTTGCATGCAAAAAAAGTAATTAAAAAAATATTAAAGCTACTTATAGTGATTCACTTTTATAAATTAAGTGAAGTGCACTTTACAATGAATGCATGAATGTTTTCAAAAAAGTAACAAAAAAGAGATTTGAACTCAAGAGCTCTTACTAAATAAAACAATTTTCAACCAAGTGAACTAGTGCAAAACACATTATAATCTTGAGACGGAGCATGGGGGTGTTGTTGTTGAAGACGACCTTGAAGTGCGTGCTCAAAAAAACCTTCTTTTTATGTGTTAACACAATTTTTTTTTTCACATCTCAACAACAAGAAGGGGTTAGCCTCCTTGGAAAATGTAAGTTTTCTCTTTGTTTCTGATTTACCGAGATCGCATAGAGGGTACGAGAAAGAGCATACGTAGACAAGAAAACACTTTCTGCTTTGTTTCTGGTTTGCCGAGATTGCACAAAGCACTGGGCAAAGAGCATATACAGACTGAAAAGAGTAGCAACCCATAAACAAAAAATTAAAAAACCAAAATATTATCTCTGTTAAAATTTAAAAAGGGCGTATTTAGGCTTTATACCTCTAGATTTGACTGAAATGGTAGTATCTTGGGCAAACGAGAACTTTTTTCGAGTGAAACTAAAACGTTTCTAACTAAAATGAGTGCTCCAGACACAAAGAAATATTTCTCTTGGAATATCTCAACATAATGCATTAGTAATCCTTAGGGTGGTGATATCAACCCTCGCTCATATATGATATAATAAAATAAAGGGCATCATAAGCATGCATATATACATAATGGAGAAATATAATATGAAAATGAAACTATAACTATGCTATCATGATATGCAAATGGTATATACAATATCCTAGCAATATCTCATAATACCTGCCTCTGTGCTTCATCATAAACCAAAACAATGACAAGTCAAGAAAAAAAATAACATGAGTTAGAACATGTATCACCTCATCGGAAATCGTAAAGTCTAGCTCATGAAGGCGGGAGGGAGGGACAAAATTATGCCAAGTCACACTTCTGGGAAAGTCCTCAATCCATCTCAGAAAGGGATCGTGAAAAATCAAAGGCTCAAAAGACTGATTCAAAGAGTCTGAAGGTTGGCTACCTTGGACGTCATCGCATCCCGAGGTCTGGGAAAGGACTAGTAAGAACCTAGAGGATGACTGACAATTTCTTAAGGGAAAGCTGAAAGACCGAGATAATAAACTTCTTCCTAAAGTTTTCAACCTACCCTTGGATTCTAAAAGAATGCTTTGCCCTGGAGAAAACTGAAGACAAGGGACATGTTTCCCAACTACACCCTTAGTGAGATAGCGAGGTAAAGTAGTCGAAGGGAGCTGGACAACCTTGTCACAAGTATCCTGCTTCAGGCAAGCAACGTCCTCACCTTTATCAAAATTTGAACACAACGATGGTTGATAATCTTCTTCATAGAATAAATCCAAGTGCTCAAAGGAATACTCATCAAAATCCTCAAGGTATGACCGAAAATCATCAAGAGAACATTGCACTGGTTCATCCTTTGGTGCTTGGGTAACTTCTGTAATTATATCATCATCTTGTTGCCAAACATCAAAATTATTAGGAACATCATATGATTGTTGTAAAGGAAACAAATGGAAATGACCCTCCATATCACAAATGGGATCCTCATCAGAACCAATTACATCCCATTTACGTCTTCCAACATGCATGAACTCATCAATATTATCAATTACGTCATGACTTTTATCATAACATGAAGGATTTAATACATCCAAGGGATCCTCTAACACTTCTTCACCCTCCAAATCATAAAAGAAGGCATCATCAGAAACCTCAAAAGGAAAATGATTAACCTCATTCTCTTTGGCTTGTACAGGAGGAATAGGACCTTGGATGGCTTCATCAGAGGGAGAGGCACATATCAATATCTCACACTCTTCAGGTTTTTGTCCTTCAACCAAATCTTCTTTGATGGAATCGTGAGTAAGTTCTTGCTCTTCGTCATGGGATTGGTAACCTTCATCAGGATCCCTCTCTTCAGCCTCTTGCGGGTCAATGTCTTGTTCCCACCCTTCGAAGATCTCAAGGGATGTTATTCTTTCCAAACTAAGAGTTTTTGGGGTATCTCTGGGGTCATCAATCTTGCCTTGTGGAGCAAAGAAATGTTCTACCTTGGATGACGAGATATTGGCTTCGACTTCATCATGGGATCGGTAACCTTCATCAGGATCCCTCTCTTCAGCCTCTGGTGGGTCAATGTCTTGTTCCCACCCTTCAGAGATCTCAAGAGACGTTATTCTTTCTAGACTAAGAGTTTTTGGGGTATCTTTGGGGTCATCAATCTTGATTTGTGGAGCAAAGAAATGTTCTACCTTGGATGACGAGATATTGGCTTTGACTTCCGTGGCCATGTCATAAACTTCTTGGATTGTCCTTGGGCTCCTTTTATCGAGAAAAAATTTCGATTGTCCTGAGAACACATTTATATAGATGGAAAGGAGGAACTCAGAAACAAGACGATGGCTTCTAGGGAGTTGTTGTGACATCCTCTTAAACTTGTCATGGAAGTCCTTTATGACCTCGTTCTCAACCTTCTTTATGTGCATAAGTCTTTGTAGTAACATGTCTGGATCCTCCTTGTCATTCCATCTTATGAGGAAAACTTCCTCTAATTGATCCATAGATGTAATACTAGGGAGGCCATCATACCATCTTCTAGCATCGTCATAAAGAGTAGTCGAAAAAAGTTTCATTGCTAGGTCTTCAACATCATCACTGATAGGGTGGAGTTGAAAGAAGGCCCAAAAGTCACTCATATGGTCTTCAACGTTTTCCTCATCACTACCAGTGAATCTTGAGAGCCATTTTTCATACCTTGGAGGCATTTGTCGAGGGTAACCCGAAATTTCACTCATATCTAAGGGTTTAAAAATAGCTGGGTCCCATTGAGAAGCCATGGTTGGCTTTGTCATTAGTGGAGTCGCTAGATAATCCTTCTAGGGATCATCAAAGGGAAAAGAGGGAATCACCCTCAATGGAGTCGCCACGTAAGCTTTGTGAAGTAAAGGCTTTGAGGGAAAGGCTTACCGAAAAAGTGTCGTTGAGGAATATTGACTCAGTGTTCCCCGACAACGGCGCCAAAAATGTTATCGCACAATCTGTACTTGCCCAAAACCCAAGGCAAGTGGATGCAAGATTGGCGTAGCGGGGGGTGACCTATCACTGTCATCTTAATAGGAAACCCCTTTCTATTTAGGAGTATATCATAGTTACCCCAGGGGAGACGTCCCCAGTGACCTAAAGGGCTGATAAGACTAAGGCAAGGATGTAAGAAATCTCGCTCTCACTGGTCACTCAAGTCAAAAAGGTTCTTAAGGTTTTTAAGGGATGAAGCAACGGTAAAATGAAGTGTACCTGCCCAGAACAAGACAACAAAGAAAATATGGCAGCTTTCAAGTACAAAAATATGATGTTAGTGCTTCTTAAGACCATGAACCTTCAATAATAGGCTAGCTGATATAAAGTTGCAGCAATGTAACAATTTACAACAGCAAAGAGTATTTTGTAACAGGCACAAGAATTATGCCTTGAAATTGCTTGAGAAAGACAAGAAGAAGTAGCTTTAACTATGCAGAATGATAATAAATTGTCACAAGCAAATTTGACAATGTCTAGCTATCATTTAATGTCACTTTTGCAGAGAATTTGCTGCAGTTAGATGGCTGTAGCAATATTTTGTAACAACAACAAATTCTAGTGCTCAAAATTGCAAGGAAACACCATGTAAACTTAGCATTTATCTAGTAGATTGATGGGCAATTGTCACAAGCAATTTCTGGGTGAGCTAGGTGGAAGTTATGTAGGTGAATGTAGCAAATTAGCATGAATTAGTATGGCAGTGGCAATGATTTGCAACGACAACAAGTTAGCTAAGGAATTAGTCCAGTTTGGGGTTAGTAAGAGTTAGCACAAGCTTCAAAGATTTGAGTGTTTGTTTGATCAATCATTCACTATAGTGAGTAGACTAGTGCCTTTTAGGGTTTATGGAGTCGACACTAGCAGTGGCAAAACTTGGAGAAAAGTAGCAATGATAATACTTTGTCAAAGGAGAAGGGATGGATGGAGGAGGTGTTGGCAACCCAAGGCCTCAAGCATCCAAATCCTAAAGACAAATTTGCTAGAGAATAGGGAACCTTAGGCCCTAGCGAATCTTCTTTCCTTAGACTATTAAAACAATGTATGCAATAGGAAATTAGAGTGAAGCTACTAGAGTGCTAGCACTTTAGGGCTCTAGTAGCCACTTCTAAACTATGTGTACTTGAGACATTTGGACAAATAGAAAATTATAGAGAGAAAGAAGTAACTTATGTTTCTCTCCTAGGGTTTAAGCAAACAATTTCATAATCTTAACATGAAACAAGTAAAATTTACCACAAGCATTCATTAACATAAACAAATTGTAGATTTTCTACTTACTTCACCAAGAATAATCAAGCCAAACCCTAGTTGAAGATCTTYCACCATGAAAAATAGCCAAGATACACCAAAATATGCCTYTCCAAGAAGTTGCGCACTAGTTATTTCAGCCAATAGCCCTTAAAGAGGGTGCAAATTTCAGTCCACACTAAGTGTGTGATGAGTGATGATGAAAAATGAGAGTACTTTCTCTCTATTTATACAATATCAATGACCTTTAATTAATTTTAGGTCTTAAAAAGGCCGACTTGGCCAAATTACATAAAAAATCCAGTTTTTACATAAATAAAAGTAATTAACCCCTAAAATCATCTTAAAGGGTGACGCCATGCCCTTCTAGGGCGACGTTGAGCGCTTAAGGTGAACCGTTGGGCTCCAGAAGCAGGACGTTTGGCCATTAAAGGCCTTGGATGATGCCCACACGTGCCAATCAGCTCACAAATGAACTCAAGGTGCAAATCCTAACTCTGGATGATGTCTAGGGTCACAAAGGTGATGTCACGGGCTCCCAAAGGTCAACGTCCAGGTGGAAGAGCAAGATCCCCTTGGGTCTAGGTCTACCAAGGTGTCTTCGGTGCAACGTCCTTCTTTCTTCCTGGTGCAAGTCTTTGACATCTTCTTGCCCCTGGCTAGGGTTACAACATCCATCTCTGGGCTTTCAACCCCATGAAGGTCCGTGCTAATCATTCCCCAATGTGTACCTATCCACTGGGCAAGGTCCTGCAACAACAATAAGTACGCCCTCCAGGGGTTCATAAGTCATAGGGATCATAACATGTAAATCACATCCAATAATCAAATTACCCAAACATGTGCATCAAAGCCCCCTTTACCCAGACAAATGCTCAAAGACGTTATGCAATTTAACAAGTCAAGTTTGGAGAAGGTCTCAGGGTGTCCTATTGAGCTAATTCTCCTTAAGTTTGGGGTGTTTCTCGGGTGAGAACAAACCTAGGTCATGTAAGTGTATGAGGTGATGTGGGGTAAGTGTTTGGGCATGGGTGCAATGATAATAGGGAAATGTAAGTCTTACCTGTGGGTGCCTTTGTAGAGGGCAAGTTGCACCTTGTCATGGATGCCATTTTTCTTAGCCCATTCATTGCCTTTTATTCTTAACTTCATTGCTTTTGATCTTTTTCTTTTATGCTTCAAGGGAAAAGATGAGGGACACTGTCCTGGCTTGGTGACCAGAGGTGACAACGTTATCCATAAGCATTTCATGGAGATGAGTACGCTGGCTCGTGATGAGACCCCCTTTCTCTTGGCTATGCCACCCAGAGCCACTACCCTGGTTTGGTGACCAGATGGATGGTAGTGTCATACCACTACATGCCCATGGTCATAATAGTCCGGCTCATGATGAGACCTCCCATCCACCAACTAATACCTTGAGTGTTATTATCTTATAGGTTCCCTTTTCTTATGGAAAGCCCTTTACTGCTTTTTCGGGAATCTTTGGGCGAAGCATCTCAAAGGTTCCTTCTTTGGATTTTAACTCTTGCCAACTACTTTTACCTCCTGGGCCTTTAGCCCCTTCTTCCCACAAGGCAAGGTACAACCCTTCCTAGTGTGGCAAACCTAATGCCCGAACAAAGGTAGGGGAAAATGAGAGGAATAAAGATGGAAAGTGGTATGTATGGAGGGAACGAACGATGACCTTTTAGGAACCAACCCAGTAGCAACCCATCCTAAAGGGAGATCAACTTACTAGGGAATCATTTCACCCTTCCAGATTTGAAGAAGTTAAAGAGCATAATTTCCAAGCTAACGTTATGAAATGAAGGAGAATTCAGTGCAACATATTCAAGTACTTCAATAATCAGAGTGACACATACCATGATACCCAAACTCATTACCTCATCGAGCAAGACTTACTGCTACTTCAGGACTAGGTTGGTGGGATGAATACTACTGCTGCTGATAGATGGGTTGTACTGAAGAAAAGAGGGGCCCTCCAGGGCCATGCTCAAGTCATCCGGCGCTCGACACTCCATATCTAGGACCTGTGGGCCTCGAGACATGATCTCCTTAGTTATCCTTAGGGTAGGGTATAACATATCTCATGAGATAAACCATGGGAAATGAAAACAATAGATTTTCCCTTATTTGCTTGATGGAAAAAATGAGGGTGAAATGACCAAAAAATTGGTTTTAAGGTGATATTGATGCAGACAGAGCGATAATTTCCAAATTATCGTGATAATTACGGGCGATATTATCGCCGAGGTGGGTTTTGGTGATATTATCGTGATAATTCCGATAATATCGCAATACGTGCAACACTTATCTCTAGTCCCATTGACCTATTTCATCCTCAATGGACATTAATATAGATTTCATTTCTATTGAATGCATTATTTTTCTAGTGCTTGTCTATTTGGTAATATACCTTTATTCCAAATCTTGGTTCATCTTGTCTTAATATTTATTGTTTGTTCATGTCACATTTCTTACAAAATTCCGCCCCCCCCTACTACACTCTTTGGTTTGGCACAATCATTGCCTTCAAGAATTGTAATGCCTAGTTTTCATATTGTGTTTAATTTGATCAGCTCTATCTGATATACTTTTTTCAATCTTGACAGTCTATTTCAAAGAAAGAAGCAGAGCAACGACTAATTGAGGTAAGTTGTGGCTTTGCTTGAAAAGAGTTACAATTTATTTTTTTAGGATCCTTTAAATGAATTTCTTGTTGCCACTAGCTTATTACCTTGATTTCTTACAATTTCAAATTATTAAATTCTTTCACAATTCCACAATGGTTTAGTTTAGACTACCATATCATTGGAGATGTTTAATTTTCCAAGCATATAAAATAATTTATGTTTTCATTGTTGGAAAGAATATTTGTTATGACATGTGACGAGTTATATAATCCTATGCCAATGTGTTGTTTAGGGGAGAAAAAGTTTGGAAGAGCTTGTTCAACATGATGGAAGTGCAATAGATAATCTCTTGAACATTGCTAAGGTGAGCCCTAATCTTTGAGCTTTCTTACTATGTTTGATTTTTAAGACTAGGAATGTATTTGTATGTTTTTGGCAGTTGTCACTGCCCAAAAGTTGATCCAACCCATTTCATCCAGAGTTGGCGACAATAGCAGTGTTTTTAAGTTGCAAGACTAGCCTAGGATATGGAGGGAGAGGCTGTGTGTTTGTGATGACAAGTCCACATTGATAAAGTTTTGCATCATAGAGGCCTTGATACGAGTTAGATAACACAACAAAATGGCATTCTAGGAGTAGAACATATACATGGAAAGAAATAGTTTGGGATATGTAATGCACAACACTGTGCTGTTAAATGGGGCTGCTTCATTGCTTTCATGCATAGTATGTTCCTAATAGTTGCTGTAAATTTCCAACCAACCTTGCAATCTCCTCCTAATAAGACTTAGGAGATTAACCGATGACATATGATTATAGTCTAGTTACAATGCCAAAAATATAACATGATGCTAAGAAAAATATATTGAATGACAAGGTCCAATAAGACAAGATAAAACATCATGACAAAACAAGATTTAATGTAAATAAATTCGTTGAGCAAGATTTAAAGGGAAAGTTGATAGCTTGGACTATCTGTTTTACATAAGATCCATATTCTAAGGAGTTGGTTAGGCATGACAGGAAGAGACGCCCTAGCTAACACATTATTCAAGAGCCCAAGAAGGAGTATTCCCAGCCTTTAAGGAGAAAGCTAAAGCTATCTTCTTTGCCTTATATTGTGGATCTAGGAGCTGCCAGCATAGTTTATTGATTTCCTTGGAGGAAAAGTAGATCTAAAACCATTTTTTGGCTTTTTGGGAAAATTAGTCGAGGAGGTTAAGGAATGATGTATTTTATTGTTATCTCTTGGAGAAAATTGTGGATCTAGAAGAAACAAATCATATTTTATTGTAAGGGAAGTTGAGCTAGACTCTATATAAAGAGTAGCCCCTCCCATTTGTAAAGGGTGAGTTGAAAGTGCTCCCAAGATTTGGAATAAAATTGCTTTATCTTTGTCTAAGCTATTGTGGAATGGATGTACAACTTTGTTGATGTGTGGCGGATATTTTTGGTGCATATTTATAGCTTTTATTGCAGGTTTGCATTGTCAAAGTCAACTCAAGGGCCATAGAAGAGCAGTCTTGCTACATTGGAAGAGGTAACCCCAAAACCTCTTTTGTTACTTTGTTAAGACAAACTCATGTCCTGTACGTCTTGAGAGCAAAATCATAGTTTGATTTCTTTAGGCAAAGCCACCCTTGGATCGATTTGGAAGTGGTGCGATTCATTAATACCCTTTCTTTCCAACATCTGTGATATTTAGTTTATCAAATCTAGGGCTATTTGGATCTTATTTTGATAGCCCAAC
>JZKD02S1589468.1:810332-831645 GCA_000966675.3 Picea glauca | reverse complement strand
CCGCCATGAACCGGAAACATACGCCGACCTGGAAGCCCTCCCAGAATATAGAGCAACGAGATATATCTTTAAGCGAGCAGGGTGGGAACCATTCCTGAAAAAGTTCGATGGGTTTAACGATGCCATCACACTCCAGTTTGCGCTGAATTTCAATGGTGAGACCACCAAGGTGGGCGAACTTGAGTTCGGGGTCACAAAGGAGTTCAATGGAGAGGCAATTCAGTTACCCCCCATAGGCCAGAGGTGGACGAAGGGACAACCAGTGGATAAGGAACTCTGTGCGCAATTGTTAAAACCTCAGTACCAGAACATGAAATGGTCCGAGGGAACGTCGCGGACCTGGCTGGAGCCACAGTGGGCGCAGGTGTTGATCATCCTCCAGCGCTATTTAACGTGCGAGGGTCGATACACTATTATATTTCCCTGCCATGCCCGACTGTTGTTACACTTCATAGGTACTTCGCTGAACATACCATTTTTCTTGTTAAAAAGTTTGAAAAGGATGGCCGAACAGGTCCAAAGGGTTAGTGAGTTTCGGGGGAGTTTATTCCACTTCGGGTTAATTAAAATATTGATCACTTCTGCACTATCGAAAAAGAAAGAGACTTGGGACCTCTTTACTGGAAAAACCCTCGCTCGTGCCCAGTTGAAAGCTAAGAAGGTGAAGCCTGTTTCCCCACACAAGAAGCCGAACCCCAAGATAAAGAAAGTCAAAACCCTGACTAAAGACTCTGCTAGGGACCCCGAGCCTGAACCTCCAATTCATGATGAGGAAGAAACCAATGCTAAAACTGGGAGGGCCACCACACCTATAGAAGCGGACATCGAAGCCCCGAGTTCTGCCCCAGCTATCGAGAACATAATCGATGTGGAGGAACTAGCCGAGTCAGTTGATAAGCCTAGAAGGAACCCGAAGAGGAAATGTAAAAGTGTATTGTCAGGGATGGATGACTCGGTACCCATCTACCCCACGCAAGAAAGATTGGAAAGCATAGACGTTCACGAGGAGGCCCCGGAGCCATCCGAGATGACCTGGACTTTGTCCCAGCTCATTCAAAAAAACCGAAGGACCAATCGGCAGGCCACTACACCCAAGAAAATTGTGCAGAATGAGTCCACCCAAGTACCAACCGGTACCTCTGTTCAGATGCCAAAAGAGCCCACTCCCGAACCTAGCCCAGCTAACACCTATGAACAAAGCCCACATGACTTCACCCATGAACTCAGCCCAGACCATAATTTTGACCCAGTTGACACTTGTAAGCATATCCCAGATCAGTTTACTCTTGAATTCAGTTCAGACCATAATGCCGATAGTTTTCACACCCCTGCTCAGAGTCCCGAAGAGTATACCCATGCGTCTAGCCCTCCAACGCAGCCCGAACAGGAGCAAACAATTGAAACCCACTGCGAGCTCTCCTCCAGTCGGTCCTTGAAGCCAATGGTGGCGAAGCTAGAGAGAAAGAACAGTAGATTAAAGGAAAATTCGCCTGAGTACCGGGTATTGGAAAGACATGTTAAAACCGAAAACAAACTCCTAAAGCTCAGCGTAAACCACCTCTTATCCAAAGTTGAAAGACTAAAACAGAGGAACAGGGATATTTCCAAGAAGAACAAACAGTTTCATAGGATTGCTAAGAAGGATGTTATAATCAACAGGGTCCTTAAGAAAGAAATTAGGAATCTGAAGAAGCAGGAAAGGCTACAGATGCTGGTTGCAACTGCTGCAACCCTCTAATGGCTACCAATTTTTTTTTATTTTTTTTGTTGCCTGAGGACAGACAAGGACTTCAGTGTGGGGGTATGTTGGTCCCCGGTTTTGACCATGCTCTTTGCCTATATTATATACCATAGACCTCCATTTATATGTCGGTACCACCCTTTTGACCTCATTTTGACGTACTTAACATCTCCCTACCATTCAAAGGGGTCATCTAAGGTATCTTTGCACTTCAAGCTATTTTTATGCATTTTAATGCTTTAAATTGATAATATGACTAATATCGCTTGGGTTAGGTACCACTGCTATTTTTGGAACAGGATGTCGGTACTAGGTACCAACTCGCACCCGTGGAGGTACCAATGGAGCCATTCGAGATCTGTGCAGTATGGTATGCGTTATGGTTCGAATGAGAGATACACAGGCCAGCTAGAGTCATCACCACAAAATGCTCGAAGACGCAATCATAAACCTGGACCGATTATTCTTCATCATTCACACTTCGTGACACTACGTGTCACGAAGATGTGAAATATGTTTTTACTTGATTCCACGACTATTCTCGGATCAGGGATCCATTTGTTTTATGCATCTTTGTTTTTCAACTGTTAGGAACAATAAGACTTCTATAAAAACCCGTGATCACTCCTGAGAACGGGTTACTGTTACTACTGTTGCTATTGCTATCGTTATTGTTGCTGGATTATGTGATGCCGTGAACCTATGTTTTGAATACAAATTGTTGTGCGTTATGATATTCGACTGATATACGATTTGAAGATTCTCTTTTGAGTTAATGGATCATACAATGTTTGCATAGAATGTTTTAGTCGGCTCTGGTTGTTACTAACAACGTTGTGCCATTTGGTTGGGCCCGCCAAACCGGTGCAAGCCGCTGTTTCCTTCTGCAATAGATTTAGTTTTATACTGTTATAGACTTAGTTCATTTTAATGCTTTAGAACTTGCATATGAAATAGCTTAACGCTCATAGATTTAGTTATTCTAGCATATTGGCATTTGTTTATCCGAATAGTATATAGGCAGCTCATAGCGTGACATCGATTTGGATGTTTCAGAATCGTGTTGATTTATTCCTCACTTGAATCATTCCAGAGTACTGTTATCTTTGACGTTGTTGAGTGTTAAACGCAGAACTGATGCATGTAGGGTTTAGAATATGCATGTGGTTATTTAGTTTTCATTTTCAATTCAAACATAACTCAGAATTAGCATGCATTCTGCTTTGTTAGACATTAGTTACCTTTCCTGGTTAGAATAGTTAGATTACAGTTAGAACAAAAGGAGCTCCTGGTACCAGTTAGTAGCATAATACTCTGTTTTCCTGTAGACAGAATAGACTGATTTTTGCTGCTCAGAATGAGTGCATTTTCAACGATACTCTGTGTGTCTTAACTTAAACAGAAACAATGATGGTAGATGATTGGGCATAGATATAAAATAATCTTGTGGAACCACGTTTTTCTTGAATAAGAAATAGCAGTACCAACATTTGAGCACACGACTGTTTTTCTGCTTATGACCTAATAGGAAATGCTCAGTTTCGAGTTCGTTATTAGAATTCAAGTTTTCAGAATAGGTGTGTGTTTTCTTCTTAGGATAGCATTTAGATAGAGACTAGATGCTTGCCTACACATACTGTGTATCAGCTCGAAGTTTACCAACCCTGGTTTGACAATTTAGTGTTTCAGGTCACTTAAAAGCTTCAATTTAGCAGCCTGACAGCGGGCATAGAGAGGAATGGAAAAAACATTCATCGGCTATCTCGTATTTGGGCGAGGGCCAGCAAGTGTCTGAAGAAATCAAAATCATAGCCGAAATCAAATCAATATAAGAGGGTAGGTAATTACATCGTGTGTGGAAGGAGAATTGAATGCAAGTTGATGGAAAGAGGACCACCGAAAGGGGTCCGCTAGGAAAGGGGACGGGCAAGGGCAGGGGGTTGGAGTTTCATACATGGGATTGGTACAATGGAGAGGGGACGGGTCACTGACCAATTTCATACACGTAAAACGATGGCAAGAAAAGGTGCACTTCATTTGGTTTTTAGCCTATGCCTAAACATATATAATGTAAAAATGTGAACGACATCGACCGAGCATATTATTATTTTTCTCCATTACAGTTCGACAACAATAATTGTTTTGAATAATGTACCAAAAGGAAGTGGTCGTGTGAAGGAAACATAACCTAAATAGAAGAGTAGATATTAAACTATAGGAGAGATTGAGAGGACAACGCAAGAGAATCTAAAGATACATCACAGAAAAAAGTGAACGATATCGACCAAGCATATTATTTTTTTTTCTCTAGACAATTCGACAACAATAATTGTTTTCATCATTGTATTTTGAATCAAGTATAATGCAAATACGACCATTGCTATTCTCAACCACTATCATACTTCTTGTTCAGAAAAAGTCAGTAACTAGAGAAACAATACATAAACAAATGTTAATCCCTCTTGAAATACTTGAAATGTCGACTAATTTATTAAAATTTCTTTGATAAAGAACTCTCTTTTAGTGTAGGTCGCGGAAAAAAGTAATGAGGCAAGCACTTCTCAAGTCATGATGAAATTTAGTAAACAAGAATGATGGAATGAAAGTAAACAGAAGGAAAGAATTTCAAGTTGTAGCTTAATGTAAAGTATCAAGCCCATAACGAAAAAACTTGCAATACTTGTCAAGATATGTTCAATGTGCCATGCCCAATCCTCCGTTGAATTATTTTAATTTTGATGGCGTTTGTGTGACCATTCCCTTGCTACAATAATAAATCATATTTTGAAAGTAGGGTTATATTTGGAAATTTATTAAATAATTCCTCCATTCGATGACTGGAATCAATTTTTCGTGGACTGGACTTTAGAGGTAACATATAAATAGGATGGAGAGGTATAAACATTTTACCAGTCGACTTTTTGTTTATTGTTGTGTAGTTCTATTGCAGAGACACATCTCATTGTAGTCTCTTCTCTTCTCAGTGTGTTCTTTTTCTTCTTTAAGGATCTGATAAAAATGGACTTAAATGATGATTAAGAAACATGCCCAGCAGACTCAGATCATATGTATATAAAAATTCCACTAAACAAAAAAATTGCTCTTTAAAAAAACTTTGTTTTTTTTAATGATTTGTGCACCGTATTCTCATTTGAACTATTGTTTTTATAGTTCAAATTAGAATACAGTGAAAGGTTATCTACAATATTCTAAGAAATATTCTTAAATATGAATAGAATAACCCACGTTTTATTTTCAAATAGTTAAACGTATTTCTAATGTAACATAGGACTTCTATCTCAATCTCGTGGAGCCAGGTTTAGATACCAAAAGATTCAAGAAGACAGATGGAAAAATAGGTTAAAAATTGCTTGTATTGATGAGAACAACATTTGTTTTGTCAAGGGTATCTAAGATACCTGGTTACAATACTATTTCTTGGATTACAAGTACCCATTAAGGGTAAGATTAGAGTAGATGTAATCCTACGCTTTAGTAGAGCCAAAATCGTTGAACCTCTTATTAAAAAATGGAACACCTTCGTTCATCATGCTGCCACAACCATCTATGTCTGTGCTTGAAAGTTTCCCTTTTTAAAATTTGCATGGATATTAGAAGACGATGCATGCCTCCTTTCTACATGCAAGTGATTCTTGCAATGCTTTTTTTTTTTCTCATCAATGTCTATCTGTTGTTGTCGACATTCCATGTTGCAAAATGGACTTTCTCCTCTCCACATAAATGGGAGAATCAAGTATTTATTAGATGTAATCAAACCAAATTCAATTAAATGAAACCAAGATAACTGATCAATCAATTTACCTATACATGTAGATGTCCTGACCATTTCTCAGATGATGGTTATAGAGACGACAAGGGTCGAAGGAATGGGAGGGCTCTATGGGCTTATTTGAACAACTATAACAACTTGTAATTCTAGACCCTATAAAAAAAATAGAGGGATATTCAATTTTCTCGGATTCAATGATGAAATATGCAGATACAATCTGTGACATGCTTGTAGTGCAATTCATAGGTGGAGTTAGAGGACGCTCGCCTAGGGATATAGTGTTGCAATTCGCAGATGCGGAAACACAAATATCATAATTCAAGCACATAATTAAAAGGCACATATTTTACGTGGTTCACCCAAATGTTGGGCTACGTCCACCAAGTAGAGGTATCAGTTGTCTTATTATTCAAATCAAGGAGATTATAGCAGGCTCACACTCTCATCTCACACTCCTCATATCTACCTCTACATGCTTACATAGATTTGTATACATTACACAAGAAAAATGATTATTAAATGCAATATCATCCATTTTCTAACTTGGTCGTATTGGTTACAACCAACATTGGATTATATAATATAAAATCCTATTCATGGAAGAATTCGTTGTCACCAGTTTCCAACAATCTCCACCTTGAAAAAAATTAACCTAATACCTTGCTCCTTCTTTTGTTCATCACCTTTTCTGCAAGCCAAGAGAAGCCAAGAACCATCGTAGCTTCTCTAACAGTACTGGTTTTGTGAACATGTCTGCGCAGTTCTCTTTTGTATGCACTTTCTCGAGAGAGACTCCACCTTCATCAATGACCTGTCTTACAAAATGGTACTTGATAGGTATATGTTTTGTTTTACTATGATAGGTTGGATTCTTAGCCAAGTGAATATCACTTTGACTATCAAAAAGTAGCTTTACTTTGTCCTGCATCCTTTCAAACTCACCAAACAAGCCTTTCAACCAAACCACCTCTTTGCAACCATGTGAAGCAACTACATATTCTGCTTCTGTAGTGGATAAAGAAACAATGTTTTGTAGCTTTGACATTCAACTAATAGATCCACCTGCAAGAGTAAAGACATACCCTGAAGTTGACCTTCTCTTGTCCAAATCACCTACAAAATCAAAATCAACATATCCACAGACTAACTCACGACCACTGGTATAGGTGATATAGTAATCACGTGTGCCCCTCAGATACCAAAGCACCCATTTCACTGTTTCCCAATGCTCTTCACCTAGATTTTCCATAAACCTGCTGAAAACCCCAACTACATGTGAAATGTATGGCCTTGTACTAACCATCGCATACATTAGACTTCTTATTGCATTAGCATATGGTATTCGAGACATATATTACTTTTCTTCTTTTGTACTAGGACATAAAAACTTGAAGAAAGCTTAAACTGGGAGGCCAAAGGGACTGAAACTGGTCTCACATCATTCATACCAAACCTCAAAAGTATCTTCTCAACATACTTATGTTGTGATAACCAAAGCTTACCATTCCTCTTGTCTCTGAATATCTCCATGCCCAAAATTTTCCTTGTTGCTCCTAGATCTTTCATATCGAACATCCTAGTCATCTGAGCCTTTAACCTATTGATCTCAGTTATGATTTTGCTTGCTAAAATCATATCATCAACATACAAGACTAAGATAATGAATATGCCATTATTCAATTTCTTAAAGAAGACACAATGATCATACTCACTCCTTGTATAATTCTGGCTCACCATGAAAGCGTCAAATTTCTTGTACCATTGTTTGGGCAACTGCCTCAAACCATACAATGATTTCTTGACCCTGTGAACAAATTTCTTGTTGCAATTTTGAACGAACCCTTCAGGTTGTTCCATGTAAATTTCCTCATCCAAATCTCCATGTAAGAAAACAATCTTAACATCTAGTTGCTCCAACTCAAGATCAAGTAAGGCAACTAATGCTAACACAATTCGAACTGAAATAGACTTAACAACTCGTGAAAAAATATCATGAAATTCAATACCTTCTTTCTGAGAATATCCTTTCGCAACCATTCTTGACTTGTACATTTCCACCTTATCATCAACACCCTTTTTCAGCTTGTAGACCCACTTGCAACCTATAGTTTTCCTGTCTCTTGGAAATTCTATCAGGTCCCATGTTGCATCCCTCTCTAATGACTTAATTTCATCCTTGATTGCTTCTTTCCATTTATAATTGTTAGAACCCTTCACAGCTTCTTGATAGCACGAAGGTTCATAATCATTAGTACTTAAAGAAACTGGTGAATGAAAATCATCATACCTTCTTCGAGGAACTCTGACTCATGTAGACCTCGTTAGGGAAGTTTGTGGTTCATCCACACTCTGTTTAATGTCATCATCATCCATGTCTTCCTATGTTGTAGGAGACTCTTCATGAACATCTTCTGAAACTTGTTCATGTTCACCTTCAATGGTTTGAAACTGAATTTGTTGATACTTTGGTGCTTCTTCTTGTTTCATTTGAACATGTACATTTGATTTGATGAGAGATGATTCATAAAATGTTACATATCTGTTAATGATGACCTTGTGGGTAGTAGGATCCCACAAACTGTACCCCTTAATACCACCACCATATCCAACAAATATAAGCCTTTTTGATTTTGGATCTAATTTAGAACACTGATGTTTCAAAATTAGAGAAAAGGCATCACAACCAAAAACTTTAATATTATAATAATTACAAGGGTGACATGTCTATACCTCTTCTAGAATTTTTCATTCTATTATTGTTCATGGTGATTGATTCACTAGATAACAAGTTGTAGATACAACTTCTGCCCACAGTTCCTGCTACAATTTTCCATTACTCAACACACTCCTTTCTCTCTCTAGAAGAGTCTTGTTCATGCGTTCAACAACTCCATTTTACTAAGGAGTATAGGCAGTGGTTTTATGCCTATCAATCCCAAATTCCTTGCAATAATTATCAAACTCAATTGACATAAATTCACCACTATTATCAATTCTTAAACATTTAATGGATCTACCCGTGCTCTTTTCCACTAAAGCTCTAAACTGCTTGAAAATTGTAAATACACCAGCCTTACTTTTCAACATATAGACCCAAACCTTTCTAGAGAAATCATCTATACATGTTACAAAATATGATGATCCTCCATATGAAATAGTAGGGGATGGTCCCCAAACATAATAATGGATATAGTTAAGAATTCCCTTACTGGTATGTCTTCCGGTTTTAATTTTTTGCCTATTTTGTTTTCCATAAATACAGTGCTTGCAAAAATCTAACTTTAAAGACTTTAGACTAGGGCGTAACTTGCGATCAGTTAATACCTTTAATCCTTGTTCGCTCATATGGACCAACCGTTGATGCCACAGTCGAACAAAATCACTGTCGTTCTTAGATACCGCTGTCGCATGATCTTATTCAGTCCTCCCTTCTAACAGAAACAGGTTACCAACCTTATTTGCTTTCATAACTAGTAGAATTCCTTTGTAGACCTTCATAACTCCACCTTGAACAATACTCTTATAACCTCCTGTGTCTAAGACTCCCAAATATATTATCTTCTTCCTAAGCTCAGGTACATGTCTTACATCAGTTAATATTTTAACAATTCCATCAAACATCTTAATTCGAATGCTACCAATTCCCACAAATTTACACGAGATATCATTTCCCATGTAAACTATTCCATCATCTATAGATCGATAAGTAATAAACCAATCTCTATGAAGACACATGTCGTTTGAAGCACCAAAATCTAATAACCACTATTCATCATGACGTGAACCAATACTAATTGATAAAACTTCATCAGTCATACCTGAACCTGTTGCTGAACCTCTTTTAGGTGCATTTTATTCCTTCGTCTCTTTTGGAGGGTCTTCTTTAGAGGTTTGTTGTCTCTTCCAACAATCCTTCTTCAGGTGTCCAGATTTGCCACAAAACTAGCACTTAAGATTGCTCTTCCTGCCCTTGGAAATTGACCAATAGAAATCCCTCTGACCGTGTCCTCTTTCTTTAGGTCTGCCTCTGATCACCATCGCCTCAGATGTAGAGGTTTCTAGATTGGATTTCTTTCTTGTTTCCTCAGACAGTAAAGCTCCAACAATGTCACCAAACTCAATAATTTATGCTAAACTGAAACTAATAGAGGTAACAAAATGATCCCATGACGTCGGAAAAGAACATAATAATGTAATTTCCTTATCTTCAGATTCGAATTTCACGCCCATGCTAGTCAGCTGAACTAAGAGAGTATTAAAGGTATTTAAATGATCAACTATCTTCGTACCTTCCTTCATGCAAAAACTGTACAATTATCTTTTCAGGAAGGTCTTGTTCGTTAAGGATTTCATCATGTACAGACTTTCCAACTTTGACCACAAACTGACTGTTGTCTTCTCTGTAACAATTTTGAACAGTACATCGTCGGCCAAACACAGGCATATGGCACTTAGTGCTCTCGCATCCATCTTATCCCAGTATTCGTCTGTTATGGATGTAGGCTTCTTTTCTTTTCCCAAAACCACCTTCACCACGCCTTGTTGCACGAGAATATCGTGCATCTTAACCTTCCAGATCTCAAAATTTCTCTTGCCCTTGAATTTCTCAATTTTGAACTTAGCACTCTGTGTCTTTGCCATTAGAGGAAACATAAAGAAGAAACATCGTTGCTTGTAATATCCAAGGCTCTTTGAAAATGTGGACGAGTAATAATGTTAACCCAAAATATTTAATTAGAAGATTTAAGATAAATCACAAATATATCTTTAAAACTTTTACTAAACAAAAAAAAAGAGTCCACAAATAATATTTTAATTAACATCCTCCACCCACTTTATTAATAATGTTGATCCTTTGTATGCATAATCATGAAATTCAACCACTTAATAAACTTTATACATTTATTTTATATACTATATTCCAAATATAGTTATTCCTCCAATACCTTTTAAGGCATCCTTCACGTGACTTTTAAAAACATGCCCCTTTAAAAACCCATACCCCAAAAAAAATATTTCAACTCCCAAAAAAAAGCGTACGCTGTCGTCATAAATTAAGAAAAAACAAACAAAACCGTCACACCTCCCGATGTGAGTGGCCTGCGTGCTTCAAAGGGTCGTCGCACCTCCTATGATGGCTGGCCTACAGAGATGTGGAAAAATTACCCCTGGAGTCACCGCACCTCTTGTTATGGCTGGCCTGCGGAAATTTGGAAATTTACTCATGCGTAAAGTGTGCACTTGTGGCTGCCACGACCTTCAAGAGGAGAGACCTGCAGAAATTTGGAGATTGACACCCCCTCTCAGCTCGTGCTCTATCACCACTGATTTCTTAAGTAGATTTCACCACCTCTTCGATGATATACATCTACATCTCTCTTAATTCTAAAACTTGATCCTGTACTATGGCTGATTTATTGGTATCACAGATATCCAACCCAAAACCTTCTTATACCACTTGTTGAAATTTGCAAATGCGGTTCAACACAAATATCATAATTGAAGCACATAATTAAAGGACATAGATTTTACGTGGTTCACCCAAACGTTGGGCTACGCCCACCAAGCAAAGGTATGAGTTGTCTTATTATTCAAATCAAGGAGATTACAGTAGGCTCATGCTCTCATCTCACACAACTCATATCTGCCTCTACGGGTTTACCTAGATTTATATACATTACACAAGAAAACTGATTATTAAATGCAATCTCATCCATTTTCTAACTTGGTCGTATTGGTTACAACCAATGTTGGATTATAGGATCTGAAATCCTATTCATGGAAGAATTTGTTGTCACGAGTTTCCAACAGATAGAAGTGAAAAATATGCATTAAATCGAAATTTGAATTTGAATTCAAATGAGGTAGAAGGGGGATAGTTTCATTAACACTAGCTTACCTGCATTCAACAAGCTGCAAACAAAAAACAGTAACCAAAATGGCGCAGAAGGGCAAGGGTCGTCGGATTGGCGTTGAAATTGAGGATATCATGTTGTGATGGGAATATGCACGTCTAACATGCCAAGACCATCGTATCGAACATGTGGTGATGTGCTTCCATGTCAGGATGGAAGACAATGTGATCTATGCATATGCGTATGGTCATGGTTACCATAATAGATATCATATGAGTACATCCATGTAGTGGCAGAGTCTTAATGACTCTGCAATAAGCTGGATATTGCTTGCCCTCACAGGGTAGGATTTTCCATGGGTGTGAGTTTGACCAGTAAGACATGGTATTAGTTTTTTTAGTTGTCAAATTTTATTTGGTTGTGTGGATGCCATTGTTGAAATGTTGTGAAAAATCATCCTCCATTTTTATTGACTTCTCTCAAAATCAACTTAGGTCACATATTTGATTCATAGATGCCACATTCACATAGAACTTCTCTCGACTATAAATTAAATTGGAAAATATTAAAAACATAATATGTTTCAGCGTGGTTACTCGTAACCATACCCACACGCAAACACGATCAATGAGTCAGGGTGATACTAGTTTGAAGGTATCTCTGCGCTATGTTCATGAATGCATTATGCATTTCATTCGAAATAGTACAGCTGAGTCGTCTCTACTCTTTGAGAGTTGATGTTTTTGGCAACATTAAATGTATTTCATTTCAAATATGGAAAACTTACGAGAAGAACGATTAGAGTAATAGAAAACCTCATGTTGCAAGATGAAAATGAAAGCAATTCCTGCAAAGCCCAGTTCAAACCTTTTCACATATCAATGAAAATGAAACTATTCACAAGAGGCAACCCATAATTCGAGAAACAATCATGTGAACATTCGAATGAAACAAATTAACAACCCAACACATTTTTGTAAATTACAGACTCGATAATACGACTATCGATTCCAATGAAATACATTTATTGTAGCCAAAAAATATCAACTCTAAAAAAGTGGAGACGGCTCAACTGTACTATTTCCATTCAAACGCATAATGCATCCATGAATATAGCCCAAAGATACCTTCAAACTAGTATCATCCTGACTCATTGATCACATTTGCGTATGGGTACCACTAGCAACACTGAAGCCTAAATAGGCAATGTCTAAGCGCTCAAAACCCTTCTTAGGCGAATCGATGGATGAACACATGGCTCACTCATAAGGGCTTAGGGATGATAGTGAAGGGCGCCTAATGTTCGCTTATGAAAAATCTCCTACTGTTTTTTTTCATCATGTAGTGAGATAATCATGATTGATTCACTATTTTTTCATCAAGTAGTGAGTTAATCATGATTGATTCACTGTTTTTTCATCATCTAGTGAGCTAATTATGATTGATTCACTTCTTTTTTATCATGTTCATTCAATGATGATGAATAATGTATTTTGAAAAGATAGGATGTACCACATAATGGATTTATAATTAACTCATTACATGGTACTTAATGTTTCCAAAATATTAGAGTTTAATTAAGTGGAAAGGCCTACACCTCTTGAAAATGGATACATTTAATGATATTTTAATGATAAACTTCAATAGTATGGTTATCAATTGAAGATGATGGCATATTCTTAGTCCTCCTTCCATATCAATGAATGAAATCTCATGTTCATAACTTTCTAGCATTTTTGAATGCATTCATTACTTTTTAACATTTACTTAATATGATTAAGAAATTACTATGTGACCATCTAATTGCCATGTTCAAGTGATTAGCAAACTTACTTGAAATTAAAATTTTACTTCAGTATTAACTTTTTCTCTTTTCTCTTTTACGGTATTAAATTTACTAATAAATAAAAATGGCTAAAATACCCAACATTGCTGCCATCTATGCCAGATTCACAAACATTTTCTTTGATACAATATTATTTTCATGGATTTCATGGATTTGATACAATATTATTTTCGTGCATTTTTTGAAAATTTATTTTCGTGGATTCTACCTAATCTTGAATTTTATAATTATTTTCATGCATTTTCATAATTTCTGCATTTTCTTGCATCTTTCACTTCGTTACTGTAAACCTAAAATTTTGTAGAGTTCTACAATATATCTATATCTTGACCATGAAGTGAACCTCGATCATGGCATCAATATCGTTTCGCATATTGTGTTCTGTATGGAAAATATTGTTTTTCTTCTCTTCTTTTCAATCATCGTTATTTTCATTTCAATATGATCTCTTGTTGTCCAGTGTCACTATGGTGTAACTACCTCAATCCCAACACTTTGAAATGTTAGTTCATGTTCATTCTCATTTTGTTTTCAAATTAGATTTTTATTCTTGGGTCAACATTCTCTATCGTCTATAGCTTTGACATGTGAGCATTTAAGATTAGTTGCGGTTATTTTCATTGCGTGACTTTTCAAAGTTTTGGAGTTATTTTCATAGTTAATGTGTGATCTTTGCTATATATTTACAAAATTTGCACGCATGACAATTATCCTGTTTGAATTATGGAGTTTATACGAGTTAGTTGTACTTTATGTAGTTTCAAAGTATTATACAAATTGGTGAGTGACAAAGATTTTATACCAATAACTACTTTTCGCGTGAATCTGACTAATATTAGTGGCATTTATTATGACAGGGGTAGTACCATTAAATTATGATTTTTAATTTTCCAATTGAAATCATAATTAACTCTTTCTCATTTTAGAGTAATTTAATGGTGAAATGAAGGATATGTTAATGTTAATAATAATAATAATAATAATAATAATAATCTATTTTTAAGGTCACTAACAAGCCACACCAAATTGGTGTATGAGAATTCCTTGTTTGTGGGACAAGAGACCCCCTTGGCCCAACGATTTGACTGATAAAGTCTATGAAAGTATACATACCCTACCCCATTTAATAATACATTCTATCTTAATTAATATTGATTTTATTGATACATGTTTATGTCAGAGTGAACATTCCATGGATAAATTATGTATAACCACGAACAATAATGGATGTAATTTTGTTTTAGGATTAATAGCTCTCCATTCCCACAAGGTTGATTTAAAAAATTACTTGGAATAAAGAAAGAAATAATTATTAAATATATATACATGTATGGTTATATATAATTATTCGTCCTATAAAATAATTTTATTTATGTTTATGACAAACTCTGAGATTCAATATAAAATAGTCCCTCGCATTATCTTATGGATTTTAAATTGGGTATAATTAATCATTTTTTAATGACCTAATTGAATTGAGTGGTTTCCATATTTAAATGATTTACCATTAAAGTTACTAATAATATATTAATTAATAGGGTTAGGGTATTACAGTTAGGGTTAATTTATTAATTAATGATACATTAATTATTAATATGATTAGGGTTAGTGTTATAAATATTATATTATTATAATAAAAATTGATTAATATAATATAATATTATATTATTAATATTAGGAGTTAATTTAATATTAACCATTAACTATATTAATAGTTATTAATAATTTATGATAATTAATATATTTATTATTACTATAGTATTTTTTTTTTTAAAGTAAAAAGAGAGGTGGTTCGTGCTATATTAAGGTGAAAAAAATACAACTATGCTTAGGTTGCCAGATGTTTTGCCAAATTAGCGGAAACCAGAACAACTGGCAACCAATATTATCCTTGTCAAAAGTAGGCGGTTCGCCATCTGTCTTGCCCCTAGGAAACCAGGACGGGTGGTGTTCCATAGTCTAAACTATGACCAGAAGTTTACAAGATACAACTAGCTTAGACCAAGACAAAACGGTCTTAACTGATTCTAATGCCATGAGAAGAAGCATAACCCTAAGCAACAAGAGTAAAACTAAAAGCATAACGAGAAGCAATTACCTGGTGGCCTCAGAGGTGGCCATGTTGACATCATTAACCTATGGTCCCTCCCTATATGGAATTAACGAAAAGATGCACAAAAATTGGGCATCTCTGCCCTGCTGGCGCGTTGGAGAAGGCATCGTATAGCATATCCAGATGTTGGCTCATGAGGGTTCCATGGTGGACTTGGTCTGCAATCAAACAACAATTCAAGGTGATATGGGTGGAAAAAAGACAGTGGAACATGCCACTGATCCTACATGAATGATATGGGAGGTGACATGAGGACCTTGCCACCCTCCCTCGACTTTCCACCCAACCTATTCTCCTCGGCCTCGCTTGGTGCTACCTCGCTTTTTTGCTCCATGTCTTCTCTCTCATCCTTGTCACTCTCCATGCCTTTGTCCGAGGTGTATCCCACTGCGGGTGAGGCCTTCTAAGAATCTAGCTCTTCCAGAGTCTCCTCCTCTATGTAGCAGGTGGGAAGCTCTTCTAATTGCGCATCCCCTATGATGTGATCTTGTTTCTCCTCAGTGGCGGCCATGGTAGCTCCCCCTAGTAAGATTCTTGGTGGCTGGCAGTTATCGGGCACAGTGAAAAGGAGATGCTCCCGGGGAGCCTAAATTGTCTCCTCTCGGAAGAGCTCCTCCACGTATTCCATGGGAGGCATTCTGATGACATTTTCTCTATGCACGAGTTGAGTCTGAGCCATAGACAACACTTGCTCCATCCATTGCGGTCTCTTTTGTCGAGAAACAAAGGTATACAAGGCAAAGCCACAACGTGGCTTCCCTTTTTCTTGCGGCATTGGAATGAAAATTCAGATGGATAAAGTGCAGAGGGTGGTATGTTGGCTGCACCAGAGATCACAATTACAGAAATGGTCCTAGGCAAGATCGAACTAGATGAATTCATGGCATAGATTGTTCATAAACGGGTGGAGCAACAAGACGACCCCCTCCATTAACCCCCCCATCTTAACTGACTACATCTCCAGACTGCTCACGGGAGGGAGAAGTCCCCTATCATGAAAATGGAGGTTGAGGCCAACTCCCATCCTTAATGTTGAGGGGATGGGGGTTGGCCTGGCTCTGTCCCTAGTTTCTTTGATGCTCGATGTGTCACCCCATTCGAGGATTAATATAGTACTTGTTATTATTATTAGTGAATAGTAATAATAACCATAAATATTATTAATAATATTTTTTTGATTGATCTCGTCATAACTAATAGTCATTAATAATACCATTAATAGAGTATTATTAATACTTTAAGAATGATTATAATAAAAATTATTATACATAATACATTAATATTTTTTAATTAATAATAATAATATTATTAGTTATTATTAATATATATAATTAACTATATTTTAAAATGAGTACTTTAGGTATGTAACATACATACCCTTTATACACTAATTATTAATCAATATTAATAATTAAAGTTTTCAAGCAATGTATTAATGATATATTAATGTCAATGGTTACTAGGATTATGGTTAGGGTTGTTAGGGTTAGTGTTATGGCCACATTAGGGTTAGGGTTATTCCTATTAAAATTAGGGGTGTTCTTATTTGTATTAGGGTTTATTTTATAATAAAAATAAAATTATTTGAATTCAATTTAAATAATAATAATAATTTAATTTTAATCCATTAAATTGTAAATATATTTAATCTGGAAGAAACACTATAAATTTGTAAATGTATTTAATCTTGAGAAACATTATAAATTGTATATTTAGATTTTTAAAAATATATATTAATGGAATAATACCAATAAATTATACTTTTAGTTTTGATATTTTGATATTTTAATATTATATAACTATTTGTTAAATCCTCATCTAAAAATTATAAAACAAGTTGATTTYMTTTAAATGTTCTTMGAAAAAATATAAATCATCATCRTATAAATCAAGTAGATTTGTTATCAATGYCCTTAKAATAGCATAATCATCATCTGTAAAGTTCTTGATGATTTKCTATCAATGTTCTTATAACAAGTATAMATTAATAAATTATTTTCTATCAATGTTCTTAGAACAAGTATAAATCAASTAGAATTACTATCAATATCCTTAGACAAGTATAATTCATCATATACAAAGTTCAACATGATTTTGTATCGATGTTCTTAGAAAAATTAAAAATCATCATTTATAAAGTTAAAGATGATTTGCTATCAATGTCATCAGAACAAGTAATATTCTAAGTTTCCTTCAATGTAGTATATCATATCAAATCAATGTTCCTATCTTTGTGACAAAGGAAACATTTCATTAGATGTTTTTTTAAACTTGACCAAAACTTCCTTTTTGTAATGTATCAAACATAAACCGGCCTTGTAATGTGAAAAACATAACCCGACCTTGCAATGTGATGAACAAAACCAGATGTTCTAACATGAGGAACATAGTAATTTTGCAATGTGATGAACATAGTAGCATCACGATATTACAAACATAGTAACATTGCAATGTGATGAACATTGCTCGAGCGTAGTAATTTGACGAGCATAGCCCCATTCTCATAATATGATGAACATAGCCATTTTCTCACAATGTGACAAACATCGTATTATCACATGAAAAACATAGTAACATCGTAATGTGACGTTACATTTCCCTATCATTGGATTGTGACAAACATAGTCCCATCGTCACATTGTGATGAACATAGTCATATTGTTGTAATGTGACAAACATAGCCTCATCATCACAATATGATGAAAATAGCCTCATCATTGCAACGTGATGAAACTAATCGTGGTGCAATGTAACATTGCAATGTGATGAACATTTCCCTATCATTGCAATGTGATAAGCATAACCCTGTTGTCTCAGTGTGACTAGCATAACCATATTGTCACAATCTGATGAACATGGTAGCATCACATGAAAAACATAGTAATATTCCAATGTGATGAACACTTCCCTAGGATCGCAATGTCAGGAGCATATCCCCATTGTCACATTGTGATGAAAATATCCATACTGTCGCAATGTGATGAACATAGCCTCATTGGCACAATGTCATGAACATAGCCTCTTCATCGCAATGTGACAAAAATAGCCCCGTTGTCCTAATGTGATGAACATATCCATAATGTTACATTGTGAAAAACATGGTATCGTCACATTCTGATAAGCATAGAAACATCGCAATTTGATTAACATACCATGTCGTCGTAATGTAATGAGAATTGTCCTATCCTCACAATGTAATGAACATAGGAATATTGTCACAATGTGATGAACTAAGCCTCATCGTCACAATGTGATGAACAATACATCATCATCGCAATGTAATGAAAATATCTTGATTTCATAATGCGAAACATTTTGAAATGTTGCAATGTGTCAAACATAACCCATTGTCACAATGTGATCTATGCAATCTATTGTCGTATTGTCACAAACATAGCCCAATATTTCAAAGAGATGACCTATTTCAATGCAAAAATGTGTTTGTAATGTGTCTATGATGTGTCAAATTCATTTTTTTATTTTTTACATTTAATTCATTATATATATGATGTGTTTATATTTATGTTGATTTTTTAATTAGCTCTCATCCAACTTAAATTATATGTGTTTAACTCATTTTTTTGTATGACGTGTTTAATTCATTATATATGGTAGCATTGCATGAAAAACATAGTAACGTCGCAATGTGATGAACATAGCCTCATTGTCACAATGTGATGAACATAGACTCATCATCACAATGTGACGATAATATCCCCTTCGTCCTAATATGTCGAACATATCCATAATGTTGCATTCTAACAAACATGGTCTCATCGCATATAACAACCATAACAACGTTGCAATTTGATGAACATACCCTTTGGTAAAATGTGATGATAATTTCATTGTAATCACAATGTGATGAACATAGTCATATTGTTGCAATGTGATGAATTTAGCCTCATCATTGCAATGTGATGAAAAATCCATTGTCATCGCAATTTGATGCAAATATCCTCACATCATAATGTGATGTATGCAACCTAATGTCGCATTGTGACAAACATAGCCCAATATTGCAAAGAGATGACCATTTTCTAATGTTGCAATGTAACGAGCATAACCTACTTCCAAAATGTCACAAACCTATTCCAACACAATAATGTGTTTGTAATGCATTTATTATTTGTTTAATTCATTTTTTTATATGTTGCATTTAATTCATTACATACATACATACATACATATATGATTATTTTATATTTATGTTGAAATTGTAATTACCTCTCATCCAACATAAATTATATGCATAAATAATTTATTGTATATGTGCTTATTTCCCAACGTCGCAATGTGATGAACATAACCCACTGTCGAACTATGACAGACATATTCCAATGCCATAATGTGACAAACAAAATCCCTTCGTCATAATTTGATGATCATAACCTTATGATGTCATGTGACGAACAAAAGATGATGTCACAATGTGATGAAGAAAATTTGTTGTTGTAATGTGTTGAACAAAACATGATCATCATTGCAATACGGTAGTGCCATAGTAAACTATGGTTAAACATAATGAATATTGCCAATCATAATCATATCCACATGGTCAACAAAGGTCATCCATGTGCATGATAAACCATAATAAACCACAATCAACCATGGTCATGTTCAACCACACTAAACCATGGTGAAGAACAACCACAGTTAACCATAGTCAACCTTTCCTTCCCAAATTCAACCAAGAACTACCAAATTTAACCATTGTCATGGTCAACCATAGCTAACCATGGTCATTGTAAATTAATGTATTACTATATTAATACTTTAACAATGTATGAATACTTTGAATGTATTTATTAATGTATTAATACTTTAATAATGTATTTATTAATGTATTACTATTTTTTAAATGTATTATTAATGTATTACTTTATCAATGTATTAATATTTTTTTAATGTATTCATACTTTAGTAATGTATTTATGTATAAATTAATTAAATTAATACATTATAATATAAAATAATGTATTAATGTCTTTCATAGTCATGACCATAAGAAACTGTGATCTCATGGTCAACCATAATTAACCATGGTCATTTTCAATAATTGTATTAACGTATTAATACTTTAATAATGAATTACTACTTTAATCATGTATTATTTTATCAGTGTATTAATACTTTATCATTGTATTAGCTAATAATGTATTAATGCATTAAATAATTACAACATTACATTATTATTGTATTAATACTTTAATTTATACATTTTAGTAATGTAATAATGTGTAATGTATTGATCCCCAGATGGGGTGTTTTTAAGTCCAACAAGCAACCAAGATATGAGGAGGCCACCTGGTCGGGCAGCCAGCCACCTGGCGACCAACCAGTCCCATCCTACCCTCTTTGTCACCTCATGAACGTCATCACACCACCACCACCCTACACTCCTCCGATGCAAACCTTCATTCGCATGAGTCAGATGCTTTGGAACACAGGTGACTTCATGGCGTTGCACGTGGTTTTTCCTAGCTCACTTGCTCATTTCCTTTCTCCCAATCTGGTGAAAAACTTACTCTCCACTCCCAATATCTCCATGGAAAATTTCCCTCCCCTTTGGTGAAGCCTTCCTTGGGCTCCCAGTCTTGCAAGCACGGGCCTCAACTTCTTCCCTAGACTTCCTTGGGCATTTGACATGCCTCACCTTAGGGGAAAGGCTAAACGGGGCGCTGCTTGGTACAAGGCTAGGGGAAAAATACCTCCCACCCCCAACCATACTTCTAAGGCTGAGATTCCTCCTATTAGACCTCCAGCTGATGCACCCATTCACGACCATCCACATGAGGCAATTTGTTTCCTCTCCTTGGTTCTTGAGGAAACGACTTCTCATGTTCCTCCTCCTGTAGCTGAACTCCCCCCCGTCTTGGACCCAATTGAGGCACCCATCCCCGCTCAGCCCCTTAATGAGCCCACCACTGATCTATCTCCCCTCTTGAATCCCTATGACTATAGGGTC
>JZKD02S1589468.1:788559-803019 GCA_000966675.3 Picea glauca | reverse complement strand
ATTATTTAAATAATAAAGTGAAGTGACAAAGTCAAAGAGGATTATTTAAATAATAAAGTGAAGTGACAAAATCAAAGAGGATTATTTAAATAATAAAGTGAAGTGACAAAGTCAAGGAGGATTATTTAAATACTAAAGTGACAA
Organism: Picea glauca; assembly: GCA_000966675.3. Lineage (NCBI taxonomy): Eukaryota > Viridiplantae > Streptophyta > Pinopsida > Pinales > Pinaceae > Picea > Picea glauca. The sequence continues at coordinate 802,875 of JZKD02S1589468.1, read as the reverse complement.
ATTCAAAGAGGATTATTTAAATAATAAAGTGAAGCGACAAATTCAAAGAGGATTATTTAAATAATAAAGTGAAGCGACAAAATCAAAGAGGATTATTTAAATAATAAAGTGAAGTGACAAAGTCAAGGAGGATTATTTAAATAATAAAGTGACAAAGTCAAAGAGGATTGTTTAAATATTAAAGTGAAGTGAAAAAATCAAAGAGGATTATTTAAATTATAAAGTGAAGTGACAAAGTCAAGCAGGATTATTTAAATAATAAAGTAAATGAAGAAATTTCTAATTATGGAAAGTGGTTATAAGAAGGTTAACCCTAAAATGAGGAAAATGGGTTAAGTGGTCAAGTGGCTATTGGATACATGGACAAGTGGAAAATTGGGCAAAGTTGGACATAGCTGAGTATGTGGACAAATTGGCATAGAAGATGCTTCTAAGGAAGATACTTGGAGAGTATAAATAAGAAGCAAGGGTCTCTTGTGAAAATCATGTCTTGAGCATAGCTTGAAGATCTATTCTGAGTAAGAAAGGGATTGCAAGTTCTCATGGACACCAATGGAGGCTTGAGTGTGAGCTGATGCCAGGTTCTTGAATTCTGAAGCAAGTTCCATATCTACATTCTATGGGCTCAGATATTCCATAGAAACTTTGGCATGGTTACATAGTCGTCTTCATAGATACACTTTCTTATTGTATGGTGAATGCTTAAGGAATTCTTGGTATGAATGTCGTGATATGGTTATGTTGGTTGATTGATAGAGTGAGAAACAATCTTATGGTTCAGTATTGATATGATTTCCATAATATATTGGTTTCTTATACATGATTAAGTAGCATTCATATTGTATGGTTGAGGAGCATAAGTAAGTTGTGGGAGAGCATAGATGTGTTGTGATTGGTTATGGTTCAGATTGGACAATGAAAGATAGAAGTATATGTGACTGAAGGCTGCAAAAGATCTGATTTTTTCATAGAGAGAAAACCCTAATTACTTAGAAGGCATACGCAGGTTGTAGTATAGACTAACCGCGTACATACGTGATTTGTACTACTGGTAGGGCATGTACATACGTGTGCTGCATTACTGACATATTGCGTACTTGTTGACACATTGGTATCTTTTGAGGATTTATTCCTCTTCTCAGTTGGTGTTGAGTTGTGTAAGATGAGTCTTGCATTGTAGAGTTGGCTCTCTTGTGGAGTTGTAACTCTATTCAGTTGTTGTTGATAACCCAAGGATTGTAGACCATAATAAAAAAAAAATTGTACATACATCTTGTGTTCCTTGTGTTCCTTGTGGTGATGACTTATTGATGATATATTTTCACATTTAATTGGTTATGAATGACAGTAATAAGTGGTGAGTAAATGATGATTTCTAACTAAGAGATTTTGAGAAGGGGAAGTTTTAAAAAGATCCATACACTAATTCACCCCCCTCTCAGTGTGGTCGGTGTGTCCAACACTAATGTTAATTAATAATTTAATTTATACATTGCATTTATACATTAATAAACCATTAATATATACATTAATACATTGATATAATAACATAAAAAGTTATTATTATATATTACATTAATTTAATAATTAATTAATACAATAATTGTGTATTAATACATTAATGTTTGTCCTTAAAGCATGCCAGTCATCAACTAGCAACAAACACTTTATAAAATTGGTTGATATACGCCGATCGTCACCATTTTCCACATTTCCAAATTAATGGCGTCGATTGACATATATCGACCACTTTTATAAAGTGGTTGTTGCTATTTTATCTTATTTTAACTTTTATAAATTACACTGACCCACATTTAAGATTCAATCTAACTCTTAGGTGGTATCCACCCTAGTCATTCAAATTTAATTTAACTATTTAATTATTCTTCTTTTTAAATATTTTATTCAACTTTTTTTAAATATTTCAACTATTTTATTACTTTATTTAATAATATATTTAAATAATTTATAATAATTTGATTGATATAAAGTAATATAAATAAAAAATAAAATAATTAAACTACTCCCTTAATCCCATAAGCAACATTTAATCAACAATCAATTACAAGTTTACTTACATGGATATCCACCTTAAATATTTCATTCAACTTTTATTTTTGTGAATGCTACCTTGTCCTATATATCTCATTCAACAACTTTTCTTTTCATAAATTCTATACTTTCCTAGATATCTCATTCATGTCACCCTCGTTATGAAATATATGTGTCGTATATCAATGACAATGTCAACTTTTTTGTTTCCTTTTTCGTTTTTATCTTAATTTTTTTTTATTTCTGAAAAATCTTATTAGTCCCCGCTGAAGGCGTAGAGGGACTATAGCGATCAATAATTCGTTGAATTCATTTTAGTTTTCCCTTTGACTAAAAATATTTGCATAATCTCTATTGTTGAAACTAGAGAACTAAAAGCATTGATTTGTGTATAATAAAAACACCATATATGTCATGATCTAATTGGATATTAGATTGGAGGTCTTATTGCCATCTTTGTTATTCCCAATGTTTTATATGTTAGTATATTCAAAGTTTTTGATCATCTACGGTATTTCTGAATTTTTACTATTTTTATTAAAAAATTTAGATATCCAAAGTTTTGAGCATCGAGAGTCAGTTTTTTATTAGTTGAATTCATATTAGTTTGTCCTTTGCCTAATTTTTTTTTTACAGTCTCTATTGTTTGAACTATTGTTACTATTTAATTTTATTCTTATTATTTTATATTATTATAAAATTATATGATAATTATTTTGCGTATGAAACATACATGCCACACTGCATTGTTTCTTAAATGTTTACACAACATGAGGCACTTCGATGGTCCTGACAGACGTAAATGTTTACCTAACAGGCCTCACAACCTTAAATGTTTACTTAACATGCCTGTTACAATACATTTTCCTATGATTTTTTTTATGCAATGTTCTCTGTAGTGAATATGGGCAATATTGTTCTTTAGTGCCATTACTACTTCACTGGTTGATGCTTGCTCGTTGCTTGTTCAATGGTTTCTTGTTTGCCTGTTTCTCTTGCTCTTGTTTTCCTATTGGTCTTGTTGCAGTTTTCATGCTTGGGACTCTGCAACCATGATTGGAACTGTGCTTCTGTCATTCCCTATTGATGAGTGGGTTTTGGTGCCATGTTCACCATGCTATTTGTTGTTTGTTGTTTGCTATTTCTAGTTTGGAAGTGAAAAATTTCAATACTGGAGATTCCTGAGTCAAAATCCTCTTGCAGAACATATTTGTGTGTGAGGAGAAAATACGATTTCCTTTTCTTATATGTCATTATGGCTGTGATGGAGGTGGGCTCTATGTCGAACATTGGCATTTAGGAACAAGAAGAAAAAAAAATTACAGTCTTGCTTCTCTGGTCGTAGTAGTCATATACAAATATGGGCTACAAGATGATTTTGATCACTCCCAGTATTGAAAATTCTTACTTGCAAATTGGAAAAAAAAAACCAATGAATACGGATGCAACTATGGCACTGAAGCTTACCCGTGAGTGGGGAACAACATAAGCTTAGTTCCAATTGTGGATACAAAATAAAAACTTTGCAAACTACAACTTTCTTAAATGTTTACACAGTGGGAAGCATTTGGACGGTCCTCACATCCTTAAATGTTTAACTGACATGCCTCACAACCTGAAATGTTTTCTTAGCAGGTGTGTTAAAATACATTTTCCTCCGATTTTTTGATACAATCTTGTCTGTAGTAAATTTGGAAAATATTGTTCTTCACTATCATCCCTGGTTGACTAGTTGATTCTTTCTCATTGGTCCATTGGATGCTTCTTATTGTTGTTTGATTCAACTTTGCAGAGTTGAGGTCTTGCAACTGCAATTGGGTCTTTTGGTACTTGTTCACTGGTTTGTTGTTTGCTGCTTACTATTGTTTGCTTCAACATTGCAAGGTTGGGGTAATGCATCTATAGCTCGAATTGTTGTTGCAATTTGCAAGCCAGGGGCTGCGCTTCTGTCCTTCCCCATTCACTAGTGGGTCTCATTACTGCGGTTGCATTCCTTCATTACTTAATAAGCCTGTTACAATACATTTTCGTCTGAATTCTTTTATTTTTTTTACAATTTTGTCTACAGTGAATATGGAAAATATTGTTCTTCAACAACATTATTGTTTCACTAGTTGATGCTTGCTCATTTCTTGTTCACTGGTTTCTTATTTTCCTATTGTTTTTGCTCTTGTTTTCCTTATGCTCTTGTTGCAGTTTGCACACTTGGGATTCCGCAACCACGATTGGAATTGTTCTTCTGTCATTCCCCATTGACGGGTGGGTTTCGTTGTTATGTTTACCTTTGTATTCGTTGTTTGTTGTTTACTATTTCCAGTTTGCAAGTGAAAAATTTTAATGTTGGAGATGCCTAAGTCAAAATCCGCTTGCAGAACATCGTTGTATGTTAGGAGAAAATTCAATTTCCTTTTTTTATATGTCATTGGGTGTGATGGAAGTGGGTTATGAGTAGTCACAGACAGAGATGTTCTACAAGAGGATTTTGATCACTCCTAGTATTTAAAATTCTTACTTGAAAAATGGAAAAAAAAAATGAATAGGGATGCAACCATGGTAGTGAAACTTACCCGTCAATGGGGACTGACAGAAGCGTAGTTCCAATTGCAGATGTAGAATTCCAACCATGCAAACTGTAACTTACTTAAATGTTTACAAAGTGGGAGGCCTTTGCATGGTCCTCACATCCTCAAATGTTTACCTGGAAGGCCTCACAGCCTGAAATGTTTGCTTAAAAGGTGTGTTACAGTATATTCCTCTGATATTTTTATACAATCTTGTCTGTAGTGAATTTGGTAAATATTGTTCTTCACCGGAATTCTTGGTTGACTGGTTGATGCTTGCTTGTTGGTTTGTTGGATACTACTTATTTGTTTTTATTCAACTTTGCAGAGTTGAGGTCTTGTAGTTGCAGTTGGGTGTCTTGGTACTTATTCACTGGTTTTTTGTTTGCTTCTTGCTCTTATTTGATTCAACTTTGCAAGGTCGGGGTCCTACATCCATATTTGCACATGTTGTTGCAGTTTGTAGGCCAGGGGCTACACTTTTGTCCTTTCCCATTCATCGGTGAGTCTTAGTGTCGTGGTTGCATTCCTATTCGTTGGTCACTATTTACTATTTCCATTTTTCAAGAAAGAATTTTCAATACTGGGAATGCCTGAGCCAAAATCCTCTTGTAGAAAATTTTCATATGTGACTACTAAAACCAGAGAAAAAAGAGTGTGATATTGTCTTGGTGTTTCTCTTGAGGTCTTTGTTCACTAGATATCCCACCTCCATCGCAACCATAGTGACATGGAACAAAATGACAAATATATGACAAGTGAATTCAGAAGAATACACAAAGAACATGAAAGAAATCATATTGATACTATGCAAATGATACATGCACTTGGAAATACATTTCTTAATCTTCAACAAATCTCTGCTCAATAAAAATTTGACATTGCACTTTCCCTGCCCCTGGACTGTGGTTCAAGGAAATTTGTCTTCACAAACGCATCTCCACTTGAGAAACGCAAATTGGAACATGGTTTTACAATTGGGCCACCAAAAATACTATTAAAAAAAAAATATATGAAAAAATGTTGCAATATATATAAACAACATCTCTTTGGACTTGAACCAGAGTTTGTCTAGATCCAACTATATTTCATAGATGAGAATGTTTTCCCATAGTTAATGTGTTTCCATGGATTCATAGTTATGAGACTAAGTGTTGTTGTGTGAGGGATAAAGTTCTTATCTCCCTTTCTTTTTCCTCTTCTATACTTACCCTTTTTTTACCTTTCTTCTTCCCCTCTATTATTCATTTATGGTTCTATACTTAGTCGCGTTTCTATTATGGCAGGTTCTTGGGGTTATGAACTGAAAAATCCTCATCTCCATCTATATGTTCACATCATGAGTCCAACCAACCGTCATTCATTTGCATACTTATTGAATTTTATGATCACGGGTTCGCGGATAGGTGTTATCGAACATTGGTGCCCCGTGTTCAGGGTATACATTTTACACCAAAAAATTGGTGATCTACAATTCAACCCTGGAATCCTCGAAATCGCGAGCCTAACTCTACCTATGATGACTTTGTATGACCGACCCTCCTTTCCATACTTAGTCGAGTCTTCAACGTTTCACGGGTTCATGGACTCTCAGGTTCACAAAAGTTTGAAATCATTTTTCTCTCCCTTCCATCCCAGCCACCTTCCGCCCTTCCGAATGGACATTAATTGTGATTTCACTAGTGAAAAATCACCAGATAAGTTCAAAAATATTGGCATTAATAAGAAGAAAGATCGAGGACATCTCCCATTAAAACGCATTAACGAGCGAATATTATGGGATCTGATGATTTTTTTGTGTCCATCTTGAATTGGAAAAAATTGTTGGTTATTTTAGTTTTCTTAAGGCATCATCATAGTAAGAGTGCAATGTTGTGCTACCCAACTATCATCGACAAAGGTTTCATCCACAAAGGTCTTGACGTCATGTCCCTCTTTAATACTATGCATATATTATAGGTTATCATATTTGAGAATATGCTTGCATATGGAAATGTTAACTCATATGTTATTAGCGACAACTCACCACACATATTCAAAAAGATTGGCATTAATAGGAGAAATGATCGAGGACATCTTTCATTAAAACACATTAAACCAAGATTTATGGAAGATTATACTACCATCCTCTAGTGTTCATTTTGAATACTTATTCCCATTTCCCTCTATCATCGAAAACTTAGGCTTTAAGGTTCCTTCGTTGTAATGTTCCTGGTCATCCACATGTGAGACAACTTAGAGATGCCATTCAATTAAAATTGAAAGATGAGGGAATGGTTTTATGTGACGTCGTCTTTGAGAAAAAAAAAATTATGTTAGCCAACAGAAACTCAGACACAAAACATTCAAGTATCTTATGATTGGTATTCTCCCTATATTCAATCCTTTGGTTGGTTGAAAGGCTTGCCTGAAGATTTGTATGTTCAAATTATTTTTTTTGTTACTGAAAAGTGGAAGGGACTTTCAAGTCATCTATAAAATTCTCCATTGTTGAAGTATATAGCTTCTTCCAACAACACAAATTTGGAAAGTGTATCAAATCCTGCAGATCACACAAGAATTTATCTTCCGTCAAAGGAGTCACACATATCGTGCCTTGCGAAATGGTCTGGAATATTCATAAATGACGCCAAATATTACTCCGTGCACGAATATACTCAGAAGGAAATTATAAATTTGGATCCTCACGAATGTGAGAAATTGTATGGGTGGTTGAATCAACATCCTAAAATTATATAAGTTTCCATTTTGAAAAAAAATTGAACGAATTTTGAGTGTGGTAACAGACTTGACAGAAAGAAAACTTCTTTGTCAAAGTTTCTTTACTAACTTATGGATTTAGTAACAGACTCCACATACAATCAAATGTCTATTGGTATTGCACATTTTTTTCACTATTCCTATCAATATGATTGCATTTGGGTCAAAGATCTTGTCACTCTTTGCAATAATATTATCTAGGTAGTTGAAGGTGGGTATATAACCAGGGAACGAGGCTCTCAAAATTTTATGATGCCTGCATCGACATGTAACTGGGAAAAGTTAATGGGAAGGAATTCTAGACTATGGACTTTACAACACTTTCTAATGATTAATTTATACTAGCACCTTATGCAAGAAGTTTGGCGTATTCAGGTAATGCTTTAGTTTCTGAAGATCACCTTTTACTACCACCTTCATGTAATCATTTTGTTTCATTCTTTAGAGGATACCTTGATGTGGTGGATATTCTAGATCTATTTCCACCGAATATCAATCTTCCTACTACTTCCCTTGCTTTGAATAAGGAGAATGCATTTCTTCTGTTGCAGTAGATCCGATATTTAAAAAAATACTAGAAGTTGCTCGATGCTTGAAGTATTGACTTGTCTGGTTCAAATAAATTTCCATGGCCTTGCCACAAGTCCTTTGGTCGATAAGCACAAAGTTATTTCATGGTCATAGAGTGCTTCCATAGTGATCTTGTGTTTTCACATGTGATTTTATTACTACCTTCTTTCTTTGTCCTGGTGGTGGATCCTTCTATCCCAACCAACATGATGGAAATAAACTAGCTCTAGGGAATTTGATCGCTTTCGAGGATCTGAGTTGACTATATATTAATTTCTCTTAACTTAAAAATGTTTATGTGTGCAACCTAATGTTAGACATATAAAATACAATTTCTTATTTTTTTAAATATAAAACAATGCATTTTTTTAACACATGATTGTTCGAAAAGTTTAGGTGTTGTTTGGGATTCACATCCTTCAAGGATGTTAATTAATTACACAATTATTATTTCTTGTGCCAATGCAATCAACCCATCTTCGACTATGACAATCACATTAACAATGCAATGTGAGATAATAGATGTTTGACATGTAGCTAATGTCAAGGTCATCATCGCACATGACACCCAACTTCCAAAGATTTCAGGACTCAAACCAAAACTAAAGTCGATGCTCTTTGTAGGTATGAAAATATTGTAGTCTAAGTGCTTTGACAATGACAGGCCTGCTTTTTCACTGCATTATTGTCCTACACTCAATGTAAATTTTTCCATTGCCACCGCCAATGTCAATGTCCAAGGCTGAAGCTATCTAGAGCCTGGAGTCACCACTAGTGTGGATGCCTGAAGCTAAAGCTACCTGGAGCCTAGGGTCACGACTTGTTATGCTTGACATTAGTACCAATAGTGATCAAAATTTGATTGTATGTCGAGTCTTTTACTACATCCAGAGGTCGCTCAACAAACTTTGAGATAGAAATTGGTTGTTTGTCAAGTCTGTTACAACTTTGAGATAGAAGGTTCTGTAATTTTATCATGTTGATTCAACCATGCATGCAGTTTCTCACCTTCGTGAGGATCCAAATTTATAATTTTCTTCTGAGTGTGTTAAGGCATGGAGTAATATTTGGAATCACTTCCGAATATTCCAGACCATTTTGTGAGCCACGATGTCTGCCACTCCTATGATGAAAGATATATTCCGGTGTGATCTGCAACATTTGATACACTTGCCAAATCTTTGTTGTTGGAAGAAGATATATACTTCAATAGAGGAGAATTTTGTAGGTGACTTGAATGTCCCTTCCAATTTACAACAATAAAAAAATAAAATTCAACACACAAATCTTCAAACAGATCTTTCAACCAAATAAACGATCGAATACAAGGAGAATACCAGTCACAAGATACTTGGATTTTTTTGTCTCAACTTCTATTGGCTAGCAAAAATCTCCCCCCTAAATATGACGTCACATAAAACCACTCCCTTATCTTTGAATTGGGCATGAATCGTATCTCTAAGTTGTCTCAAATGTGGATGACTAGGAACATTGCAAGGAAGGCACCTTAAACCCCAAGTTTTCGATGATAGAGGGAAATTAACACTTAGCAAAGTATTGAATGTTGAATAAAAGGATAATGTAGGCATGCCATATCTATAAGAGACAAACTATTCAATAAGTTGGGATAGATCTAACTGGAAGCACCCATGAAGTCCAAGACCTGAAATCTATATTCAACTCATTGTTTTTAACCAGGAAATCATTTTATGATCAAGTTGAAATCTATAAAACACTATCTACATGCTTGATTTTTGTACATATTTACTTTTTTTCTGTGAGAGCCCCAAACACAATCATTATGGAAAACACATTTAAATTTCATTGAATATGTGTTGAACTATTTCAAGAAAGATTTTTGGGAAATAATCTCAGCTATATTTTGTAACCTAGTTTATCTAAATATAAAATATTTGAGGTTTTTGTATGCTGTTTTCCAATGTACAACATTATTTTTTTATTTTATTTTGTATTTTTTTTTATATTGAATCATTTTCCTGTAAAACTATTGATAGATGAATTCAACGTCTTTCTACAAGAATTTAAGATGCTCTTTGATACATTGTTAAACATGCACAACAAGATTTTTTTTCTCCTGCCCATCACTTCGATTTAAATAAAAGCTACTCTATTCGCTCCTTACATTTTACATGGAAGAATAATTTGTGATAGGACATAGTTATGTGGAACCCACCCTATACTTAAGAAGGAAATGGGTGGACCCTTCCTTATTTCATTCATCGGAGCCCCGTAAATAGAATGAATTAATGGCTCTATTTCAACAAGGCAACTCAGGTGTTGGCATCATGTTCCTGTTCAATGTTGTGCATATATTACAACTTATTCTATCTGAGAATATTCTTTCATATAAAAAATGTTATGTTATATATATATATATATATATATATATATATATATATATATATATATTCGACCCCCAAGTATATTACATAGTTGAGACTAAATGCTCATTTCTCCCCTTGTTTTCCCTTCTCTATACTTACCCATTTTTCCCTTGTCTTATTCCCCTTTATTATCCCTTTGTGGTTCTAAACTTAGTCACATTTCTATGATCACGACTTTTCGGGTTGGTGGATTGGCAGATGCTCATCTTCATATATATATTCACATCATGAGCCTGACTGAATGTGATCCCTTTCAATACTTAGTGAATTATCTGACAATCGGGTCCTAGGTTAGCGCTATTGAACACTTATATCCCTTGTTTTGTCATATAAATATTGCACCCAAAAACGTTTGTGATCTGCAATTTATTCTTTTACTAGTGAGAACTCACCAGGGGTTTGAAAAGATTGGCATTAATGAACAAACAATAGATGTTGTTTTGTGAGATACTTACCCCCTTTTCCCTTTTATTATTCCCCTCTATTATCCCTTTCTGGTTATATACTTAGTCTCCTTTCTATGATCGCAGGTTCCCAGGTTGACGAACTGACAAATATTCATCTCCATCTATATCCTCACATCACGAGTTCGACCGACCATCATTCCTTTCCATACTTAGCCAATTTTATGGCTATTGTTTCTAGGTTTCATGCTATCAAACTCTGTTGCCTCTTGTTCCGTGATATACATCTTGCACTCAAAGATTTCATGATCTGCAATTCCACCCCAAACTCCTCAAACTTGCAAGATTCACTCTACCTGGTTTCACAAAAGTTTCAAAGCATCTATCGTTGTCTTCCATCCCCACTACCTTCAAACAATTCCCAATGCACATTAATTATGGTTTTACTAGTGACAAATCAACACAATGGTATGAAACAATTGGAATTAACAATAAAAAAACCTCGAGGACATCTCCCATTAACATGCATTAAACCGCTATTTACGGTACTCTGAACGACTTTCGTTCCTTTCCATACTTAGCCAAATTCTTCCACATGTTCTGTGATATACCTCTTGCAGCCAAACACTCTGTGATCTACAATTCCAACCCGGGCTACTCCAATGCCCAAGCTTCACTCTACCCAGGTTCACAAAAAGTTTCAAAGCATTTATCGCTCCCTTCCATCCCCGCCGCATTTGCACCCTTCCGAATGCACATTAATTATTTCGGCCTCTATATTGCACTTCCATTGTTTCATGACCTACAAACAACACTTGGACCTCCGAGACCCTATTCCATACTTAAACATTTTTTTGATTGTGGGTTCCTGGACTGGTGGGCTCAAACTTCTGTTTCAAATCTTTCGTGACTTGCAAACAGTATCTAGAGTTCCACGATATACAATTTGTCCATTGGAATGCCCCATGATGACCCCGACCATCCATAGTTCCTTTCAATACTTAGCCGCAAGTTGGATGTATGTTCATGACATGGTACATTTCCATGGTTGCACATGCTACAACTACTATGTATCGAGTCCAACCTAACGTTTCCCTATTCCATACTTAGACACATTTTCGACTGTGGGTTCCCGAACTGGCAGGCTCAGGATTGTGTTTCTAATGTTTCACGACTTGCAAATAGTATATATTAGAAAAAATGAGTCTGGGCTACCATTTCCCTATTCCATACTTAGACATTTTTTCGTTTGCGGGTTCCCAGACTAACAGACTCAAAATTGTGTTTTGAATCTTCCACAACTTGCAAACAATACCAGGAGTTCTACGATATACAATTTTTCTGCAAGAATGCCCCATCATGAGCCCCATCGTCCGTTGTTCCTTTCAATACTTAGCCATAGGTTGGTTGTATCTTCATGATGTGGTACATTTCCATGGTTTCACATGATGCAACCAGTGTGTATTGAGTTTGGTCTAACGTTTCCCTATTCCATACTTAGACACTTTTTTGATTGCGGGTTCTTGGACTTGCGAGCTCAAGATTGTGTTTTCAATGTTCCACGACTTGAAAATAGTACCCAGAGTTAGACGATATACACTTTGTGCTTAGGAATGCACCATTCTTCCCTCTTCCATGTTATGCATTCTATGACCAGCACTTCCAAGACATACAATTTGACCCTCGAGCCCTCACCTCTGCTGGTTATATCTTGTAACCCTATTTTGAATCTCGACCAACCTCTTTCGATAATTAGCCATTCCTTAATTTTTGTTCCCTCTCCCTGCCACCTTCGTACTTCTTTCTGGATGTGCAATTAGTAATATTTAATGCTAACAGTTCATCATGCAGGAACCGTATACAGCGAAAGGCTCGAGGAGATCTCGCACACTTCTACGATATACAAATTGACTGTCAGACTTCCACATCATCCCCTCTTCCGTGTCAAACATTTTGCACTCAAAAGTTATGAGACATACAATTTGACCCTTGGGGCATCACGTCTCTTGGAGAACCATTGTCACCCTAGTTTGAATCATGTTCAACCGCTCCCCATACTTCCCCATTTCATGGAATATCTTTCGTGGAACCTCAGGTTGGCTGGTTCACGAAATCTCCAATTCCTAGTCATTGTTTACTATTCTTGCCACCTTCACACTTCTTTAAAAGTATGCAACAACCAAGGTTTAATGATAGCAGTTAATCATGCAACAACCGTACAGACCGTGATTAATAAGAAAAAGGCTAGATGAGATAGTCACATTGACTATCGCTACAAAACTTGCCAAGAAACATGCAAAAAATATCTTTCTACATAATGGGATATCTATTACAAATTTCAATATATTAGTGAAAACTAGTTCGACCTACCATTTCCCTATTCCATACTTAGCCACTTTTTCTATTGTGGGTTCCTAGCAAAGAGGTCTCACGATTTTGCTTCCAATGTTCTGTGGCCTGCAAACAATACCTAGAATTCTGAAATATACAAATTGACCTCTAGACTGTCCCATCATGCCCTCCTCCGTGTTATGTGTTTTCCACTCAAAAAATTTTGAGACATACAATTTGACCCTCAAGCCCTCACCTCTCATGGTTATACCTTGTAACCCTATTTTGAAGATCGACCGACCACTTTCGATAATTATCCATGCCTTAATTACTCTTTCCTGTCCTCACGACCTTCATACTTCTTTCTAAAGACAAAATTAGTAATCTTTGATGCTAACAACTCATCATGTGGGAACCATCAACATTTTCATTAATGAGCGAAATGCTCGAGGAAATCTCCCATTAATACGCATGAAAACAAGATCTGCGGAGAGTTATATTATCCCTTCGGATTTTTCAGCTCAAACAACATGGAATGTATTTCGCATGTCTTCGCATTGGCGCATTCATGAAATATATAATCCTTAATTTCTCTTCATTGTACCTGCCATCTTCGCACTTCTAGGTATGCAATTACTAGTCTTTAATGCTAACAACGTATCATGCAACAACCGTCGATATTGTCATTAATGAACGAAAGGCTTGAGGAGATATTCCATTCACATGAATTGGACCAATATTTGAAGACAGTTATATTGTCCCTTCCAAATATTCATTTCAAACATCCTCTGGAGCAAACGAACGTTCCCATAAAGTTATGGTAGCAACTCGACAACAGTCCTGCGGAGATATAGTGAATATCTTCGGACACAAGGACTAGAAATTCAAGTGGTCCAGGGTGTTGTTCCAGAGTTTGTGTTTTAAGGCTATAAAACACACCGTCTAGGCATCCAAAATGATAGTTCTTCTTTTCAAAGCAAAGGACGAGAAAGACTCGATCAGACTCAGTTTCTCAACTGTCTCTGTCTTTCTTCTCTCTGTTCTTGGATAGTTATGTCTCGTTCTATTGCTGCCCACGATCATTCTAATTCGTTTCTGTTTCTGGCAGTTTGCAGGATGGTATTAAAGAGGTTCAATGCAATACTAGTTTGGTCTTTTAAACCCAGGTCTACGTTCGGTTGTCTAGCGTTTGGGACTGTCATAGATGGTTAATTTTTATAATTTTCTTAAAAA
>JZKD02S1589468.1:749903-778755 GCA_000966675.3 Picea glauca | reverse complement strand
AATATTCTCTTTCAGTTGACACTTCAGTTTGACTAGTTGAGTTGAGTTTAGATGTTGCATTGGTTTTGTCACCATGCAACATTGGGATCATCACCAACTCACTACTATTTGTTCATTCAGTGAACTGGAGGCTAGTTGACTAGGTAACTCAGCTAGGTGGCAGTTCACTCCCGTAACTGCCTGAGAGACTAGACTAGGTGGCAGTTTACTCTTGTAACTGTTGGTGTGTGTCCAGATCAATCTAGACCACCACTATGGATCATTAGTTACTCATGTATCCTATATCTATTGTAAATTATTCAGTCTTTTGAGTGTGGAATACGGTTAATGAGAATTCTTCCATTCTTTCTATCTTGCTTCTTCTTTCTCAATTTCTCTCTGCAAATGTGTGTAGTATTTTCTAGCTAGATCTATTATGTGCAGGTTCAACACATTTACAGGCACAACATCGAATAATGACGCTCCAAGTAGTCACTCATGGTCGAGATGAAGGCTTTCAATTCATAAGATGATTCTGATTCCAAATCAAATCCATAAGGAGAGACACAAATTATTGATGATTAAGACAATGCCACTTTCACTACCACCAAATTCCAACCAAGTGAACCAGAAGAAACAGAGGAAAGGGAACACCTCTTTCATGCACAGATGTGGGTAAAGGAGGATCCTCTTCATTTCATTTTTTATAGTGGCAGTCAGAAGAACTTGATCTTAGAATAGGTTTTCAGGCGGTTGCACATGTTGATGAAACCTCACCCACAACCCTACACCATCAGCTAGCTTTGCCAAGGGAGAGACCTTTGTGTCAGCTAACAATGTCGTATGCCCTATGATATAAACCCTTTCAAATATAAGGTATTGTGTGATATTTCTCCCCTTGAAGTTTATGATGTTATTTTAGGACAACCATATTTGTGGAAGTGTCATGCTATATATGAGTCTAGACCCCGCAATGTCATTATTAATTTGGGTAGAAAATTGTACAGGATACCAGAGGTAATGCCATCTACTACTATTTATTTAATCTCTGCTAAGAAATGAAGTAAGGTCATTTCACAGATTGGGAAGTTCACCTTCTTGGTGACTTGTGCTCACATTAAGAAGAAGGTCATTGCCACATTAGTGGCCTCTACACAGAGCCTCCCTTTGTAGTAGACGCAAGTAGATGGGATCGTGAAAGAAAACAGATACATATTCTCCTCACCCACCGGGGTACCGAATCACTATCAATCCAAGCATCCAATTTATTTGACCCCCAGTGCACATCTACCTAATGGACCAGTCTATCATCGCTTGTTGATGGAAAATGAAGAAATCACGCATTAGATCCAATAACTTCTTCAAAAGGGGCACATCAGACTCAACTCCTCCCCTTGCGGAAGCCTTATTGTGATGGTACAAGAAGAGGATGAGACTTGGTGAATCTGCATTGATTACGGAGACTTAAACAAAATCACAGTCAGGAACCAGTACCCAATTCCCAAGATTGATGACCAGCTTCTTGACCAACTCAAGGGGGAAAAGTTCTTCAACAATATTGACCTAAAGTATGGATACCACTAGTTCCCATTGAACCAACTGATGTATGGAATACAACCTTCGAATCTAAAGGTCTTTTTGAATGGTTGTTCATGCCCTTTGGATTAACAAATGAACCAACCACTTTCATGAGGTTTATGGATGATGTATTGATACCCTTCACCAACTCTTTTGTAGTGGTATATTTGAATGATATCCTTATCTTCAACATAACTTTGGAGGAGCACATGTGCAATATTCAATAGGTTTTGAGCACTCTACAACAACACAAGCTATATGCCAACTTGGAAAAATGCTCTTTTGGCATGAACAAGGTCCAATAATTAGGATACATTGTTGATGAGCATGGTGTACATGTTGATCCAACTAAGATCCAAGTCATTCATGACTGACCAGCCCCGACCACAGTAACCAAGCTTTGGATATTCTTGGGACTGGCCAACTTCTACAGATGGTTCGTGTTGGGATTATAACATATTGCATGGGCCCTCATCCAGGTGACCAAGGGTAGTGGAAGGGAAAATTTTGTGTGGCAGAAGGAACAACAATGAGAATTCAATGATATGAAGCATCGCTTGTGATTATCTCCAGTACTCTCTTTGCCTGATCTACAACAACCATTCGATATTGAGACTAATGCATATGACTATGTTGTAGGCACAATTCTCACTCATCATGGTCAGTTGGTGGCATACCATAGTGAGACACTCTTAGATACTGTCCAAAAATACTCCACCTATGACAAGGAAATGTATTCCATTTTACAAGCCTCTCGTCAATGGAAACCTTACATTCTAGGAAAGGAGACAATCTGACGCAGCCGCACCCATAGGCACGTCCACTCATAGGATCTTCTCTCTTTCCTCGGCCTGAAGAACACTAACTGGTCCTTCTATTTCCTTATCGGGAAATTTGCCCCAGAGATCTCTTCGCACGATCCCCCTTTCTTATTTATCGAGGAATCGGAACTCACAACTTTGCAAGTCCTATGGTCGAGCGCTGCATTCTTGGATCCCCGAGACTTGATACCTCAGTCAATGCTGACCCTTCTCTTTACCCTATCGAAAATTTCCCTATCGTAATTTCGGTACTCTTGATACCAAGCAGCTCGTCTTACCGACTCCCGATACCCAACACACCGAAACTCTGATGCACACGTGCGAGTTGACTCTTCCACTTCTCCTCTCTTCTATCAGGATTTCAGACTTCGTGGGATCGCGAATCCTGATGTCAATGTCTCGGAACTTCTCGCTGTGAAACCCCGATGACTTATGCCACCTGTCTTCCACTCTGACTCTTGTGGACCCCCACAGGTCTCCCGTCGGGATATCATGTTTCAGGATTCCGAGCTCCAGGAGTATCTTGTCTCTGAAATCTCCGATGCTCTGAACCTTGACTTTTTTGAATCTTCATACATGCGTCCCAAATGATGGGCGGTTCTAGGCTCGTCAGGATATCGCATTTCACGATATTGCAATCCCTGTTGCAATAATTTGGGGACTCGACTCACGAAACCACGATCCACAATATGTGTGTGAATCCAACGGACCTCGTGGCCCTGATCAACGAATCTGCCCCTCCTGAGCTTGGAACCCTTCAGAAATACGTCGTCGCATCTTCCTACACCTTTCCAAGATCTAACATCTTACATTGATTCATGAATTCTCCTCGGGGAATTTCGACCGTCCGTTCCTTCCTAATGAATTCTGTGAAATGAATCAAGTACTTCCTCCATGAAGACTTGTTCACCTATGCGCAAACTTACAACGCCCTACTTGAATACTTTAACCACAAATTCTTCTGTGCAATCCTTCGATGAATTTGAAGACCTATCCTTCTCGAGCTTTCCATGACTTTCAAGTCCTTAGAAAGAAACTTTGCACGCACTCCCTACAGCAAACCTCCAACCACGTCTGAGTGTTGGAGTCTTCGACTCTGCGCACACTTGCAACAACAATCCTTCAAATCTCCACTCAGGATCGCAACCCTGAGACTTTTACCTGGCCTGCGCACTCATTGCATGGTTGCTATGCCTAACTGCACTTCTGGGATGAATGAGAACAAAGATTATATCTATTTGAACCCTCTGTCAATGCACTCCTTGCGGAAAAATTCGACTGCACTCCTTGCAAGAACTCTCTGGCTTAAATAGAGAAACAATTGAAACTCATTCCTTCACCCTCTCAGATTTCTATTCATACATGAAATCACATACACATCATATAAAAACAAATGTATAATAGGAAGCAACCATTCATGAGCATGTCAACATCAAATACACAGAGAACAACACAAACCATGAATTTGAATCAGAACTCTTCTATTAATTCAAATGTCTGTACATGGGTGTTCTTACATATCTCTCTGCCTCTTCTTGCTCCAAATGCTTCTGAATTCTCTTTACAATGCACAATGAGGGTGTCTATATCCCATTCCCCTCTTGCGCTCTAAATCTATCAAATCTAGAATTAAATTCTTATCTACCTGCATTAACTATTTTAAATGTCGTCTATATACTAAGGACGAGAGTTATCTGCTCAAGGTCCATTTACAATATACAAGAGCGCCTCATCTTAATGGTTCATTTAAGATAGCGCAACAAATTCCAAAGTGTTTTCAAAATTTGTGTTGGCTTGTCCAATTGTCCTCTGCTTCCGTGTTGGCTTGCTTGATGTGTTGGCGATGCTCCTGCATCATACTCCCTCGCTTGAAAACTTTCATGGGCTCCTATCCATGAGCTCGTGCATGGTTTGTCCATGCTTCTGTATCCCCGCTTCATTCTCCCAGCTGGAATCTTCAACTGGATGGTTCTTACACTTGACCAGATACTCAAAATATTGTTTTCGCTTGGTCTTCTTACTCATTCTCTTGTCCAGTATGCATTCCATCTGCAGCTTCTCTGCAACTGGCATCTGTTCCATCCACTAGATCACTGGCTACTCAGTTCCAGTTTCTTCTTTTCTAGCCCTGTATGGGTATAAATCTCTGACATTGAATATCGGATATATTTCGATCCCATCCAGTAACTCGATCTCATAAGCATTTTCCCTGAATTTTATTAAGACCTTACATGGCCCGATTTTATTCATCTTTAACTTATTGTATGTTCCTCTCGGGAACCTTCCCTTCCTTAAATGTGCCAGAAATAGATCACCAACTTCTAATTGAAGTTGTCTCTTCCGTTGATCTGCTCTGCGCTTATATTCTTGGCTTGATTCCAGCAACCGCTCCTTCACCCTGTTGTGAAGTTCCTTCATCGCCTCCGCGAATTCTTCTGCACTAGCATTGCTAGTAGCAGTCTATTCTGAATCCCTCCGTTCAGAAATCTCTCTCAGCTGCATACCATAAACAACCTGAAATGGACTCTGTCATGTGCTTCGATTCACTGAGTCATTATATGCAAACTCTGTCTGTGGTAATATGTGGTCCCAACTGTTGTGGTGCTCTGCCACCAAGCTTCTTAGTAAGTCTCCCAGACTTATGTTGACCACTTCCGTCTATCCATCCATATGAGGATGATAAGATGAACTAACCATCAAATTAGTCCACATATTCTTCCATAAGGTCCTCCAAAAATTTCCTATGAATTTCGTGTCTCTGTCTAAAACTATACTTTTCGGCAACCCATGAAGTCGAATGACCTCTTTGAAAAACAGATTTGTGATGTGAGTCGCATCACTAGTTTTCTGGCATGGGATGAAGTGTGCCATATTAAAAAACCTATCCACTACCACAAATATTGAATCAACACCTCTTTGTGTCTTTGGAAACCCCAATACAAAATCCATGCTAATCGCCTCCCAAGGCCTCTCTGGTATGGGCAATGGTTGATAAAATCCCGCATTCTTCTTCCTCCCCTTCGAATGCTAGTAAATTTGACATCTTTCGACAAATATTTTGACATCTTCTCACATTCCTGGAAAACAATATGACTCATTTAGCTTCACGAATGTTTTGTCATGGCCAAAGTGTCTTGCCAAACCTCCATTGTGTTTCTCCTTCAGCAAGTTCTCCCTCATGGAGCATTTCGGAATACACAGTTGATTGCCTCTAAATAGAAAACCTTCCTGGATCATATAGTCCATCCATTGGCTTTTGTCTCTGAGAAATGGATTCTCAGCTGCTTCATACGCCTCTCCAAAATCTGGATCTACTGCGTACATGTCCCGGAGATCATCAAAACCCAAGGTTTTGACTCTGAACTCCTGCAACAGAAAACACTTCCTGCTCAAAGCATCATCCACTTTGTTAGCAGTACCAGAAATATGCTTAATCACAAATGTGAAATTCTGCATATACTCTACCCATTTTACATGTCTCTGAATCAACTTCGCCTATTGAGTCATAAATTGTAATGCGTGGTTATCACTGTACAATACAAATTCTTTCGGGATCAAGTAATTCCTCCATTTCTTCAATGCCTGGATGATAGCATAAAACTCCTTATCATACATGGAGTACTTCACCTTGCCTCATTCAGATTCTCACTGAAATATGCAATCGACCTATCTTCCTGACTCAAGACTGCCCCGATTGCAAATCTGCTTGCATCACATTTCACCTGAAATGTCTTCAAGAAATCTAGCAACACCAACACTGGTTGTTCTGTGATCTTCCGTTTCAACAGATTGAAACTTTCTTCAGCCTTAGCCGTCCAATGAAAATACTTATGCTACTTCTTCACTGTATCCATCATCGTTGCACTAATCTCACTGAAATTCCTGATGAACTTCTGGTAGAAACTAGCTAACCCGTGAAAACTTCTCACCTTGAATACATTCCTCGGTGATGGCCAATTCTTGATCACATCCACCTTATCCGGATCCATCCTCAACTCATTTTCCGAAATAACAAACCCCAAGTAAATGAGCTATGTCTTCATAAATGAAGATTTCTTCATGTTTATCAACAACTTTTCCTGCTATAGCTTTTTCATCACTATAGCCAAATGCTTCAAGTGTTCCACCACTGATTTACTGTAAATTAGTATGTCATCCAAATACACGATGACAAATTTCCCGATGAACTCCCTCAGGACTTCGTTCATCAACCTCATGAAGGTACTCGGTGCATTTGTCAAGAAAAACAACATAACAATACATTCATACAATCCTTCGTTGGTTTTGAAGGCCATCTTCCATTCATCACCCTCCCTCATGCGAATCTGGTGATATCCGCTTTTCAAATCAATCTTTGAAAAATACTTTTCCCCACTTAGGCAATCCATCAGAACATCCATCCTCGGCAATGGAAATCTGTACCTGATGGTTATCTTATTAATCTCTCTTGAGTCGGTGCACATCCTCCAGCCTCCGTCTTTCTTCAGGCTGAGTATTGTTGGAACAGCACATGGACTCAAGCTTTCTCTAACCAAACCTTTGTCCAACAACTCCTAGACTTGCCTTTTAACTTCTTCATTTTCTTGTGGTGTCAATCTGTACGCGGCTTTGTTTGGCAAACTAGCTCCTGGTATGAGATCAATATGATGACTCACACTCCTAACCGGTGGCAACGAACGAGGTAGTTCATCCACTATAATGTCAGCAAACTCTCCCAGCAGTTCCTGAATCTCATCTGGTAAATCATCCACTCTTGTGCTAGTCAGAACAATCCTCGGTTTCCTGACCACAAAGAATTGTGGATCTTCTTTCTTATTAACCCCATTAAGAAGCTCCTTCCCACTCATGAGAAGTACTGTGTTGTTTACTTCCGGCTTCACCTCTTTATACTTTATCGGAAGCAACATATGGGTTCTCCCATTCTTCTCTAGGGTATATGTGTTCATTCTCCCGTCATAAATCACATTTCAGTCATATTTCCATGGTCTACCCAACAATAGATGACAAACATCCATGGGAATAACATCACATAAGATCCTATCATTATATCCACCTATATTGAATTCAACCAGGCATTGTTTAGTAACAGTTACCTGGTGTCCCTTTTGTACCCACGAAACTCTGTATGGGCTTGGATGATCAGTCATCTCTAGCTCCAGCTTCTCTACCATCTCCGTAGATACGAGATTATCCATGCTACCACTATCTATAATGACCTTGCATACCCTGTCCTTGGTCTTGCAAGCTGTTCTGAAAAGTCTGTTCCTTTGAACTGATCTTTCCACCTCCTTCTTGGGTGTCAAAAGGACTTTTCGCATCATCAATGACCTTCCTTCTTCTGCATCTTCGACCTCTACATCCCGCCTCTGGGCTTCGGTGATGTGAGCTTCCCCAATGTCCTTCTTTTTCTCTGGACACTCGTAAGACTTGTGCCCATTCTTTACGCATGTGAAGCATGTGATTACTCCACCTCTTCCTCTTCTTCTGCCTCTAGTGAGAGGAAAAGTGTTGTTGTCAGCATAATCTCCCCTCTGCTCATTATGCTACCCTCTTTGTTCTGCATATTTATGCCCTCTCTCTGAACTTCCACCCCTCTCTGTACGAGTCTGAGGTTTCTTCCATTCCTCCTTGGGATTCTGATATTTGTCCTAGGCAACTGCTTTGCCTCTAGGATGGCTTCTGCCTCGGCCCCTCTGACTTTTCTTTCAGCTCATCTTCTCTTCTACTTTCAGAGCCATCTAATAAGCATCTTCCACCGTTCGGATGGTAACCATGCTCATCTCGTCCTGGATATCATATCTTAGGCCATTCATATAACTGGAAACCTTCTCATCATTTCTCTCTCGATGACCTGCCCTGATGTTCAGTCGGTAGAATTCCTCAGTGTATTCTTTCACTGTCATCAACTTCTGTCTCAGGTTCTGCATCCTCCTAAACAGGGTAATTTGGTAGTCTCTGGGGATGAATTTCACTTTCATCTTCGCAATCATTCGATCCCAACTTTTAATTTTTTGCTTGCCCTTACAATGCCTGTCAGCTTGTAGCTCATCCCACCACAATGCGGCATGTCCCTTCAAGCATGTAACAACATGCTTGACCATGTAACAACATGCTTGACCTTCTTGTCCTATTTGAAATCTTCATAGTCGAACTAAGTATCAAGAGCTCTAATCCAATCTAGAATCTCCTATGCATCCAAGTTTCCTTCGTAAACTGGAATTTCCATCTTTTCTCTTACACCCATCCTGGAAATAGCTTTGATCAAACGTCCGTTTGATGCATCTTCAGCTGCAACTTCCTCTTCATGTTCAGCCTCAATATCACTATCGGAATCACTGAGATCCCCTGCACTAGCTATGCGTCTTTGCGCTGTCTCCATGTCTTCGAGTATTTCTCGGAGATCATGCATTTGTCTCTCCATTTCTGGATTGGTTACCTGCCTGACTCTTCTTCTCTGTACCTCCCTATCCTCTGGATCGGGTGACTGTCTTTCTCTCCTCAGTGGCATGGTGAATTCTCCTCTTCTCTACTATAGAAAGCAAAGAACAATCTGTCTTGGCTCTGATACCAAACTGACGCAGCCGCACCCGCAGGCACGTCCACTCACAGGATCTTCTCTCTTTCCTCAGCCCAAAGAACACTAACTGGTCCTTCTATTTCCTTATCGGGAAATCTTCCCCATATATCTCTTCATGCGATCCCCCTTTCTTATTTATCAGGGAATCGGAACTTGCAACTTCGCAAGTCCTATGGTCGAGCACTGCACTCTTGGATCCCTGAGACCTGATACCTCAGTCAACACTGACCCTTCTCTTTACCCTGTCGGAACTTTCCCTATCGTGATTTTGGTACTCGCGATACCAAGCAGCTCGTCTTACCGACTCCCGATACCCGACACACCGAACCTCTGACGCACACATGAGAGTTGACTCTTCCACTTCCCGTCTCTTCTATCGGGATTTCGGACTTCACGGGATCACGAATCCTGATGTCAATGTCTCTGCACTTATCGCTGGGAAACCCTGATGACTTATGCCACCTGTCTTCCACTCTGACTCTTTTGGACCCCCACAGCTCTCTCGTCGGGATATCGCATTTCTTGATTCCGAGTTGTAGGAGTATCTTGTCTCTGAAATCTCCAATGCTTCAAACCCCGACTTCTTTGAATATTCAGACACGCGTCCCAAATGATGGGCGGTTCTGGGCTCGTCGAGATATCACATTTCGCGATATCACAATCCCTGCTGCAATAGTTTGGGGAATCGACTCACGAAACCTCGATCCACGATATGCATGTGAATCCAACAGCCCTCGTGGCCCTGATCAATGGCTCTGCCCCTCCTGAGCTTGGAACCCTTTGGGAATACGTCATCGTATCTTCCCTGCACCTTTCCAGGATCTAAAGGCTTACATTGATTCACGAATTCTCCTCGGGGAATTCCGACCGTTCGTTCCTTCCTGATGAATTCTGCGAAATGAATCAAGTACTTCCTCCACGAAGACTTGTTCATCCACGCACAAACTTACAACGCCTTGCTTGAATACTTTAACCACAACTTCTTCTGTGGAATCCTTCAACGAATTTGAAGACCTATCCTTCCCGAGCTTTCCATGACTTTCAAGTCCTCAGAAAGAAACTTTGCATGCACTCCCTATGGAAAACCTCCAACCACGTCTGAGTGTTGGAGTCTTCGACTCTGCGCACACTTGTAGAAACAATCCTTCAAAGCTCTACTCAAGCTCGCAACCCTGAGACTTTTACCTGGCCTGCACACTCCTTGCACGGCTCCTATGCCCAACTGCACTTCTGGGATGAATGAGAACAAAGGTTATATCTATTTGAACCCTTTGTCAACGCACTCCTTGTGGACAAATTCGATTGCACTCCTTGCAGGAACTCTCTGGCTTAAATAGAGAAACAATTGAAACTCATTCCTTCACCCTCTCAGATTTCTATTCATACATGAAATCACATACACAACATATAAAAACAAATGTATAACAGGAAGCAACCATTCATGAGCATGTCAACATCGAATACACAGAGAACATCACAAACCATGAATTTGAATCAGAACTCTTCTATTTATTCAAATGTCTGTACATGAGTGTTCTTACACAACTCTCTGCCTCTTCTTGCTCCAAATGCTTCTGAATTCTCTTTACAATGCACAATGAGGGTGTCTATATCCCATTCCCCTCTTGCGCTCTAAATCTATCAAATCTAGAATTAAATTCCTATCTACCTATATTAACTATTTTAAATGTCGTCTATCTACTAAGTACGAGAGCTATCCGCTCAAGGTCCATTTACAATATACAAGTGCGCCTCATCTTAATGGTTCATTTAAGATCACACAAAAAATTCCAAAGTGTTTTCAAAATTTGTGCTGGCTTGTCCAACTGTCCTCCGCTTCCGCACTAGCTTTCTTGATGTGTTGGCGATGCTCTTACATCACAATCATCCACATGGATCACAAGCCTCTACAGTTCATACAGACACAGGGGAAATTACAGAATGAATGCCATCATAATTGGTCCATCTACCTACAACAGTTCCATATCAACATCAAGTATAATACAAGGATATCAAATCATGTTACTGACTGCCTCAGTCGACCTCCCATTGTTACACTCACTACTGTGCTCCATTCTTGTGGACATGAGGCATCTGAGTGGCCCCAACATTATCAGCAAGATCTGGACTTCACCACCACCTATCATCTCTTGGGTACATGCCCAATCGTCACCAATTTTCACATTCAGGATGGACTATTATGCCATATGGTCCATCTCTGTGTTCCTATAAGAGAGAATGCAAATATGATTTGGGAAGCCCACTACATTTGGATGGCAGGACATTTTGGCATGGATAAAAGTGTGTCCATTCTTCAAAAGCATTTTAATTGGAAAAAATATCGACAGGACGTCAATAAGTATATCATATCTTTCACTTCTTGTGTCATTTCCAAGCAAACCATCAATAATCAAGTCTTATACATTCCTTTTCCTGCTCCCAAGAAGCCTTGGGAATCCATCTCAATGGATTACATGTCTAGCCTTCCATCCACCAAGCATGACAATGGATGCATATTTGCGGTCATTGATCAGTTTTCAAAGATGGCCATCGTCATAGCCTACAAGAAGAATATCACAACAACATATACTAAAAATATCTTCTTTGAATGAGTGTGGGTCCATTTTGGGATACCAAAGACCATCATCTCCAACCGCGACACCAGGTTCCTCGTCAAATTTTGGTTGAGTCTCTAGTCATTGTTCCACACTAAGCTCACTAAATCCAATGCTTTCCACCCCCAAACAGATGGCCAAACAAAGGTCATCAATTGTATGATCATGTAAATCCTATGCATGTACAACTCTAAGAATCCATGTACATGGTATGAGAGTCTCCCATATGTTCAACAAAGTTACAAAAGGGTTCTCCATAGCTCCATCGACCATAGACCATTTCAAGTGGGGTTTGGATTCCAACCCTTGGGTCCCATTGATGTTGCACTCCCTTTTTCCACCACACAGACTGACTCTTCCCATCTTCAGTCTGAGACCTAAAAATCCACCCGATTCATTGAGAAGATTCAACAGATCCGCCAACAGGTCCAAGAGATTTTGTGGAAATCCAATGCTATGTACAAGAAGCGCCATGGTCAACATAGGGTACCGCACCAATTTCAGGTTGGAGACAAAGTCTGGTTACATTTTCAAAAGGAGAATATCACAAGGCCCCATTGGAATCTCTGCCCACTTCACTATGGGCTTTACACTATCACCAAGGTTGTTCGTAGTAATGCTTTTGAGATCAACACTCCAACCTTCCTTGACCTACACCCAATGTTCAATGTTGACCTCCTTTGACCATATTTTCCACCATTATTGGACACCTTAGAGATCGCAGAAGAACTGAAACCAACAGAGCTCAACCCTGACTGCATGGAACAAGCATCCACTAATCAGATAGTGGACACACAAGTCAAGGGAACTCACCAGTAGAGGATGCAACTTTATTGGGTTTTCAAGGTAGGGAAAGTCCTACACCAAGTCAAGTGGCTCACCTGGGGCCAAATCCAGTAGAATTTTCCTCACCTGATGGGGGATATCAATGCAATGGATACCATTTCTTCCTAAGGGGGCAGGATTGATCCAAGAGGATATTGGTGGCCACCCACCTATTCCAACTAGCTCCTCTTGTTCGTTTTTAGTTCAACACATTCTTCTGTACTTATTTGTAATTGTGGTTTCTACACTTTTGGGGTTGTCTGAATACCTACACATCTTCTAGGTGGATATTGGTGGCCTCTCACCTAATCCAACTGTATTATGTTGTATGTTTTCATTTTAGCACATGTTGTTGTACTTCCAGGGTCATTTTGGATTCCTAAACAATGTTTTTTTGGATCACCATAGTCAAATTGTTGATAGAGTTAGAGTTTGATGACATAATGTGTATTTCTATGAAATACCTTTCCAACAGGCCATCACACACCTAAAACAGAGGTATTATCAAAAAGTTATGACCCCTGGAAGTTGAGTTACCAACTTACCCATAGGGGCCATCATGAATTTTGTTGTTTCACCTCCTAGGGTTAGGTTTTTGGATGTCTAGGGTTTTGGAATTCATGAGTAATATCAAAAAGGCTTCTCGAACCTCATTCTAATCATTCTTCTCAGACTGATGCATGTAACAACCACATCTCTTCTAGCAGCCACATCTCTTCTTAGGGATAACTACCACCATTCGAGCAAGTGTTTCATTTTTGCAGTTTTAAATTTTCATCCTATTTTATTTATTCAATAGAAGATATTGTTCACTGGATATCTATTTTTCTCTTCATATATTGTTGTTTATTATATTCATCATGTTAATCAGTTCATTCCTCTCCTAAATTCGGATCATCGCCTCATTGGGTATGACTTATAGATATTTTTTCAAGATCGAGCAAAAATTTAAGAAGAAGAGGTGAGATTTTGTATCTGCAAACTCCTCACAACTGATGCAAGAGCATCGCCAACAAAGCGCTAACGTGGAGGATAGTTGGGTGCACTAGTGCACATTTTGGAAATATTTTGAATTTCAAACTGATTTGTGTATTAATTTGATATCTGACAAAAAATTTTGAGTTATAAATGTCTTTAAATGTTGAAGGCAGAGCCATCACGAGATATTGATGGGGAATGTATTTGTTTGAAAATCGGATCGTAGTACAGATTGGGAGCATGCACTCTTATCTCTCTAACGCAATATTTATTGTAATAGGTGTTGAGTATTTGATATATTTTAATTCCATTTAAGGTAGCGTAGATTAGTTGGAGGGAGTGGTCGAAAAATACCTCTTTGTATAAAGATTTGTAATATTGCCTAGAACGGGTTGTTGTCAACTGTTGATGATCGTTGTTGCTGTAGATAGAGTAGAACCAAGAAACAGATGAATCTATATTGTATAGGTCAAGGAGTGGTGAAGAACAATGTATGTATGTATACAAGTTTCAGTTGGATGAATATAATAGAGGTATATTGTCCCAAATGCATGTTGGTTATGTGTCTATATGAATGAATGGTACAACTATTGTTATTTTTCAATTCTCTTTTATTTATGTTCTTGAATCCATGAATGCATTTTATTTATTGAATGTATGGATCAATTTGAGGAATAGATAAGATTCAATCATTCTTTTGAGTGAGCGAGTGCAATGTGTGCATAGTATTCACAGGTAGTGTGTGATTGAGTCTTCTTTGAATCGAACGCTCAAGAGGGATAGCGTGATTCAGTCACAAGAGGTAGAAGTGGCTGGAGAATAGTTAGAAGGAGTGCGAAGTCATCCACAAAAGTTTAAGTGTGGGGAGAAATATGTTGCAAGGTGTGCAAAGATCGAACTCTCGACTGAGTGTCGAAGAGATTGTTCAGAGGGACAAAGAAAATCAAAGAAGGAAATATCAAGAGGGAGAGTGGTGGAAATATTCAAGGAAAGGAATCCTTGAACTTCTCGTAAAGACCAGTGGTAAATATTCATTCTCAGAAGGAGAAGGACGATCCCAGACCATTAGATTGGTGAGTTACAAGGAGGAAAATCGTTAAGCATTTCGGTACCTTGGAGGATCGACAAGTTGGAAAATTGAAGAAGATCGGGTCACGAAGTCCAAAGTCATGATTCAATCCCAACCGTTGATCACAGGAGGGTACGTGGAAACAGGGTCCAAGGATTCATAAAATCGGGAGATTGGAGGTTGAGAGTGGAAGGGATAGAGTTTTGTGGGGTCGCGAAGCCCGAACCATTGTGGTGACGGTGGATCTGAGGAGACACATGGCGTGAGTTCAAAGAATCAGAGTTGAGCGCTTCGAGAAGGAGTGAATAAAGGATTCAGGACATCCCTGAAGTCTGAATCGTGAAGAAGGTAGACCCATGACCATAGCTGCGATCACTTGCGAAAGAGCCTATATGTGTGGGTAAGATAGTTTCGGGTGTCGCAGAGACCCAAGGAGTCATTCTGAATCAAGAATTCAAATGATCCAAGACCAGGAGGTCAAGAATCCCTTTGGAGGGAAGAGGGTTTGCTTCAACAAACGAAGTAGGGAAAAGGTGGCCCCAACCCAAAAAACAAGGAACAGAGCAATGATGGCCACTCTCAAGAAAACTAGTCCAAGTCAAAACACAAGAAGGGTAATGAGAAGATGAAAAAGGACACGGGAAAATGGTTTGAATACCATAAATCCCTCGACACAACACTGAAGAATGTTGCTCAAAGCAGTAACTCATGGTCAAGCTGAAGGCTTCTGATTCAGAGACTAATTCTGACTCCAAATCAAATCTAGAAGGAGGGAAGCGGATTATCAATGTAGAACCCAATGCCACTGTCGTTACCACCAAAGTCCATCAAAGTGAACCAGAAGAACCATAGGAAGGGGAATGCCTATTTCACTCACAGATGTGGGTAAAGGGGATTTCAATTAATTTCATTGTCAATAGCATCAATAAGAAGAACATGATCTCAGTAGAGGTCATCAAGTGATTGGACCTATTGATGACACCACACCCACAACCCTACACCATCGGATGGCTTCGCCAAGGAATAGATCTTTGTGTCAGCCAACAATGTTGACTGCCATATGCCATCAAGCCTTTCAAAGACAAGGTATTCTATGATATTTCTCCCCTTTAAGTTTGTCATGTTCTTTTAGGAAAACCATATCTGTGGAAGCATCATGTTGTGTATGATTCTAGACCCCATAGTGTTATTATTACTTTGGGTAGAGGATTGTACAGGATACCAAAGGTAGCGCCGCATATCGCTATTTCTTTAATCTCTTCTAAGCAATGAAATAAGTTCATTTCACAGACCAGGATGTTTGTCTTCTTTATGACTCGTGCTCAAAGTAAGCAGAAGGTTGTCGCCACGTCTGTGGCCTCTACAAAGAGCTTCTCTTTGAAGTAGAAATAGGTGGACGGGATCATGGAAGAATACAAAGATATGTTCTCCTCACCCACAAAGGTATCAGTACACTACCAATTCAAGCATCCAATTGATCTAACCCTTGGTGCATCTCTACCTAATGGAGCATTATATCATCACTCGTTGATTGAAAATGATGAAATATCGCATCAAATCCAAGAGCTTCTTCAAAAGGGGCACATCATACCCAACTCCTCCCCTTGCATAATCCCAATTGTACTTGTGCAGAAGAAGGATGGGACCTGATGAATTTGCATTGATTACAGAGAATTAAACAAAATCACAGTCAGGAATCGATACCCAACTCCCAGAATTGATGAACTTCTTGAACAACTCAAGGGGGAAAAGTTCTTCAACAAGATTGACCTAAAGTTTGGCTACCACTAGGTTCCCATCGAAGCAACTGATGTATGGAAGATAAATTTCAAATCTAAAGAATGTCTCTTCGAATGGCTGGTGATGCCATTTGGCTTAAAAAATGAACCAACCACTTTCATGAGGTTGATGGATGATGTATTGAGAACCTTCACCAACTCTTTTGTGGTTGTATATTTATATGACATCCTCATCCTCAATAGAATTTGGGAGGAGCACATGCGACATATTCAACAGGTTTTGAGCACTATGTGGTAGCACAAGCTATATTCCCAATTGAGAAAATGATCTTTTGGCATGAATAGGGTCCAATACTTGGGATACATTGTTGATGAGCATGGGGTACATGTGGATCTAGGTAAGATCCAAGTCATTCGTGACTAGCTATCCCTGACCACAATAACTGAGATTTAGAGCTTGTTGGGACTGACCAACTTCTACTGGCAGTTCGTGTTGGGATTGTCCCATATTGCATGGGCCCTCAGCCAAGCGACCAAGGGAGGCGATAAGGAAAAGTTTATGTGGGGGAAGGAACAACAATGATAATTTGATGATTTGAAGCATATTTTGTGCTCAAATCCAATACTCTCCTTACCCAATCTGCAACAACCATTCGATATTGAGATTGATGCATCTGACTATGCTATAGGCGCAGCTGTCACTCAACACAGTCATCTGGTAGCCTACCATAATGAGACACTCTTAGATACTGTAAAAAAATTCCCCACATATGACAAGGAAATGTATTATATTGTACAAGCCTATCATCAATGGAAACATTACATTCTAGGAAAGGAGATAATCATCCACACTAATCACAAACCTTTGTAGTTCATACAGACACATGAGAAGTTGCAGAATGATTGCCATCAAAAGTGGTCCACCTACCTACAACAGTTCCATATCAACATCAAGTATAAGACATGGAGCACAAATCATTTCACTGACTACTTCATTAGACCTCTCATGGTTGCACTCATCACCGTGCTCCATTCTTGTGGACATGAGGCATCTAAGTGGCCCCAACTTTATCAACAATATCCAGAATTCACCACAATTTATCAACTATAGGGTACATGCGCGAATGCCACCTATTTTCACATTCAGGATGGAATGTTGTGCCATCTAGGCCATCTCTGTGTTCCCACAAGAAAGTGTGCAAAGTTAAGATTGTAGGCTCACTACAATTAGATGGTAGGACATTTTTGCATGGAGAAAACTATGGAAGTTCTATAGAAACATTTTTATTGGCCAAAACTTCGACATGACATCAACAAGTATATCATATCTTGCACTTCATGTTCCATTTCCAAGCTAGCCATCAAGAAGCAAGGCCTATATACACCTCTTCCTACTCCTGAGAATCCTTGGGAATCCATCTCAATGGATTACATTTCTAGCCTTCCATCCACCAAGCAAGGAAATGATTGTGTATTTGTGGTAGTTGATCAGTTTTCGAAGATGGCCATCCCCATAGCCTACAAGAAGAACATCACAACAGAAAATACTGGCAATATCTTCTTCAAATGAGTGTGGGTCTATTTTGGGATACCACATACCATCATCTCCAATCGGGACAACATGTTCCTCAACAAATTTTGGTCGATTCTCTGGTCATGGTTGGACACCAAGTTCACTAAATCCACTTCTTTCCACCCCCAAACCAATGGCTGAACAAAGTTCATCAATCAGATGATTGTGCACATCCCGTGCATGTACAACTCTAAGAATATGTTTAAATGGGATGAGTCTCCCCTATGTTCAACACAGTTATAATAGGGCTCTCCATAGCTCCACCAACCATAGCCCATTTTATGTGGGGCTGAGATTCTGACCCTTGGGTCCCATTGATGTTTCACTACCTCTTGCAACCACACATGAATCTTCCCATGCTCAGTCTAAGACTAACAAATGCACCAGATTCATTGAGCGGATTCAACACATCCTCCAACATGTCCATGAGATTTTGTAGAAATCCAATTCTAATTACAAGCTACATCATGATCAACACTAGGTACCACACCAATTTTAAGAGGGAGATAAGATCTGGCTACATTTGCAGAAAGAGGGCTTTACAAGGCCCCATCGGAAGCTCTTCCCACATCGCTATGGGCCTTACACTATCACCAAGGTTGTGGGTAGCAATGATTTTGAGCTCAACGCTCCACCCTTCCTTGGCTTGCACCCCATGTTCAATGAGGACCTCCTTCGGACATATTTTCCACCATTATTGGACACCTTAGAGATCACAGAACAAATGACACCAACAGAGCTCAAACCTGAATCCATGGAATAGGCATCCACTGATCATATAGTGGACACACATGTAAAGGGCACTCACTAGCAGAGGATCCAACTTTATCGAGTTGTTAAGACAGGGAAGCTCCTACACCAAGTAAAGTGGCTCACTCGGGGACAAATTCAAGAGACTTTTCCTCACCTTATGGGGGAACTAAACACAATGAATACCATTTATTCCTAAGGGAGGAGGATTGATCTAGGTGGATATTGGTGGCCATCCACCTATTCCAACTGGATCCTCTTGAAAAAATTTAGATCAACACGTTCTTTTATGCTTCTTTCTAATTGTGGTTTATACACTTTCGGGGTTGTGTGAATCCATAAACATCTTCTAGGTGGATACTGGTGGCCGCCCACCTAATCCAACTAGCTTATTTTGTATGTTTTCATGTCAACACATATTTTTGTACTTCCAAGGATGTTTTGGGGCCTTAATTATTTTTTTTGTCTCACCACGGTCAAATTATAGATAGAGTTAGAGTTTGATGCCGTAATGCATATTTCTTGAAAGTAACTTTCCAACAGGCTATCACACGCCTAAAATGGAGTTCGTATGCAAATGTTACAACCCCGATAAGTTTAGGTACCAACTTACCCATAGGGGACCACATAACATTTGGCATTTCATCTCCTATGGTTTTGGAAATCATGAGTAACGTTAAAAAGTCCTCTGGAGCCTCATTGTAATCATTCTTCTCAAGCGGATGCGTGTAGAAACCACATATCGTCTCAGAGATCACTACCACCATTCGAGCAAGTTGTTTTAGTTCTGTAGTTTTACAGTTTCAACCTATTTCATTTATTCAATAGAAGATATTATTCACTAGATATTTGTGTTGTTCTCCATATCTCTGTGTTTATTGTATTTGGTCTATTAATTAGTTCGTTTCGCTCCTAAATATGGATCAACACTTCACCAATATGCTTAGATAACATGAAAAACTCTAAAATGTAGCCTCTCCAAGAATAATAGTTACAACACTGAAATAAAATCAACATACAAATATCAAAGAATAAAGGTAGGGGCACTTGAGGCACTTCTACAAAGATTATGGTTGAAAATGTGGAAATGGGGTACCTAAGAATGCGCTCACACACTAACGTAATCACATTCTCAAAAATCTGCACATGGTCCTCAACTTCCAACCTCAACGTTGCCTGAATGCCACAAAAGCTACCAAATCAGTGCCAAGTATGTGTTCTTAAAAATGCATGCACATTCGTAAGAATGCATGCACATTCATAAGAATGCATGTGCATTCATAAGAATGTGTGTGCTCTCCTAATAATTTGTGCACACTAATGAGAACATGTGCACACTCTTAATAACACATTCACACTCTAAGAACACATGCACGCTCTACGAACGCGTGGATTCTTGTCTTGGTAAATTCCACAAAGGTTGCAACCAATCAATTGTTACCAATAGACCGCACTACACATTTTAGGGGTTATTGGGAAAATTAAGGAGTGAAATTTAAGGAGAGATTGAAAAATCACTACCAGACTTTGTTGACATGGTCATCAATTGTTTCTAGGTAACTATTTTGATTGAAGTTGATTGTTTTTTTATTTGATAATTTTTTGAAATTATAAAAAACAAATAGAAATTTAATTTTTCTTTATTAAATTGTTGTTGATTAACTGGGTTGGTTGTCATTGATGTCAACCCTTGAAGAAATTAAGGTAGCGAATTTCAGTAGCACAAAGGTTTGGGTAATGGACCCAAGTTTGTATGATGGATAATGGTATGAGTTTTGATATATTTGCAGGTATGACTATTCTAGATGGATATTACATGTCATTCCATTTCTGGTGGTATGTGGAACGTCACATAACTCCTCATAGATAGAGAGTTATGGCCATGTGAAGTTGGAGAACCCTCATGCATCATCTAGAAGCCCCAAAAGGTCAAAGTAGTCAAAGTGTTTGCAAAGAAGAAATTTTTTAAATAATAAAGTGAAGTGATGAGTGTACTATAAGTCAAAGAGGATGCAAAATAAATTGTTTAAATAATAAAGTTAATGGAGAACTTACTAATTATGGAAAGTGGTTAAGTGGATAAGTGGTTATAAGTGGGTTAACCCTAAAATAAGGAAAGTGGGTTAAGATGGTTAAAAGGTAACCCCTTGAGGATGCTACATGAAAGTATAGATAAGAGGCAAGGCTCTTCCATTTAATTACACTTGAACATATTGAATATCTATTGTTGTGGAAGGCATATTGCAAGTACTCATTGATACATCTGAAGTTGAGAAAGTCTAAGGTAGCATGAAGGGTTGACGGTGAAAGTTTCAGAATTACAGTGAATAAAAAAAAACCTAATTTTTGAGGTGTACATGGGCTAACAATGTATTAAGGTGCGTACATATGTAGGTTGATAGTGTGTTAGGGCGCGTACATAAGGGAAAATCCATATAAACTTGATAAGATGAAGATGTTGACGTTCTAGATTCTAAGATTAAGCTCCTAGGAAGCTATATAGTGATCAGATACATCATATCTATCGACTGGTTCAAAAGGTATGTCTTATTTCTATGAGTAGTTGGATTTTGATGTATGCATGAGAAATAGTTATGAAGATTTGAGGATTCTCCTTAGAGAGACTAGTGGTTGCATGGGATCTTTTGTATAAGTTAGATCTATAGAAATACAGTGTTGGTATAATCAATATTTATCATTGATACTTCTTGTTACAGTTGAGGCACATCTTGTATTTCTTGGCATATGGATAAGGATTTTTGAAGTACATGGTTGAGAGCTGGTATTTGTGAAGTGGTTGATGTATTGAGAGGCTAAATATGAGAAAGGGTTTTTATGTCTAGTTCATATGAGGATTGTTATATTGGTTCATGATTACACACACTTATATGGAACATGACTAGAGAGAGATATATAGTTTTTGGGTAAAGGTTATGTATGAGGATGCATGCACATGGTACAATTACAGTCTAGATATAGTGACAGGTTGCAGATCTATGTGAAAGAAGTCAAAAGTTTTTAGAAGAAAGAAAACCCTAGTTTTTAGAAGGTATATGAATGCTTCATAATAGACAAGACATGTACAAATGCGGGATGCATAAGATATAGGGCACATACATACGCATGATGTAGAACTACTGGTCACGTATATGTTGTATACTAGTTTTTAGAGGGTATACACATGTTGCATAATAGATAGGTCGTGTACATATGAAGGTTGTTTTAAAGATAGGGCACATGAATATGCATGTTGTAGAACTACAAGTCACATATATGTTGCATTTGGTTGATACATGTTTGGTTCTGGTACAGTCTGATTGCAAGGCAGTAGTACAAGTTAGCTGCAGGTCATTGGTATAGGTTGGTACAATTTTAAAGTGGTATATCTAATAGTGATAATGTGATAGTGGTTCCATCATTCTACTTGTACGTCAGGTTAGTTGGATGGGGAAAGGAAAGGTGGTTCTAGCCACCTTCCGGTTGTAGCTGGAGAACATAGGGGGTTGTATCCTCCTTCTAGTTGTAGCCATGGAATTGGGGATTTGGAGCTTCCCTCAGGTTGTATCCTGAGAAACTAGGGGGTTGGAGACTCCTTCCAGTTGTAGCTATAAAACAAAGGAAGTTGGTGCTTCCAATGAATGTAATTCTTAAAGACATATAAGAAAAATCATTTCATGGTTTTCTCCTGCTTTGGGTTTCCACGTAAAAACATTGTTTATTGTTTATGAAACTATTGGATAATAATGCTACATTGATATAACAATTGAATTTTGTGGTTAAAAAGGATTCAATTTCTCTATTACTGATTCACCCCCCCTCTCAGTAATCCAACAATTGGTATCAGAGAAGGTTCCTTTAAAAATTAGTTTAACCACTCAAAGGTAGATCATGAAGAGAAACAACATGTATAAAAATGGAATACCACAGTTTGACGGAGAAAAGTATGCATTTTGGAACAGAAGGATAAAAACATATATACAGGCACAGAGATTTGAAATTTGGAAATCAGTTGTACATGGATACAAAGAAACAAGAGTTCCATCAACAAATGAAAGAGGAATAAAACTCAGTCAAAATAATTCTAAAGACACAAATGCACTTCTGAATGGTCTATTTGAATCGGTATACACCAAAGTTATACATTGTAAATTTTATAAAGAGATTTGGGACAAGCTCCAAAATATTTATGAAGGAGATTCAAAAGTCAAAGAAACATAAATTTAAACTTACAGAGATCAGTTCGAACAACTAAAGATGAAGGAAGATGAGAATATTGCAGCTTACTTCTTACAAGTCGATGAAACAGTAAACACAATGATAGGATTGGGAGAAGAAATTCAAGAATCTGTATTTGTTCAAAAGGTACTAAGATCTCTTCCTATGATATTTGATCCTAAGATATCAGCACTATAAGAAAGAGTAGATCTAGACTCAATAAGCATGGACGAACTACATGGAATATTCACATCATGTGAAATATGAACTGAACAGGAAAATCTGGATATAAAAGAAACATCTTTCCAAGCATCCAAAAGGTCAAAGAAAAAGGGAAAGAAAAAGGAAAAGGAAAAAGAACACAACAATAGTAACGACATCTAAGAAGATGATGAAGAAGTGGCCAATTTTTTCAGAAGATTGAACAAGGGAACCAATGGAAGATATAAAGGTAACCTTCCATTGATTTGTTTTAATTGTGATGATATTGGTCATTTTGATAAAAATTGTCCTCATAATAAAAATAAGAGGAATGATGAAGATTACTGAAATAGAAAACAAACATATAAAGGAAAAATAACCACAAAGAAATATTTCAAGAAAAGATTATGCACCAAAGAAGACATCTCCTCATCAAATGAAGATGAAGTCAGTGAAAGTGAGAAAAAAAGAGTTATATTCATGGAATTATATGACTATGATAAATACGACACTGAAGAAGAATATGAAGAGGCAGAAGTTGACTACCGAGAATAATCGTTGTGTGCCATACAACTTATAAGAAGATAAAATAAGAAAAACAAGATGTTGGCATGTGTTACAGGTAGTGTATGCTTGTCATTGATTGCAAGTACAACAACGATGATGGCTTGAGTACAGGAAGGATGTGCCAAGCGGGCACCAGAAGTCTTTGGGAAGATGCTGCAGAGCAAGCTCGACAAGATCAGAGTATGCAGCGATGGATCCCATTACTAATTCTCGATGAACGCCAGATCTGTTATCACTCGGTAAATTTCCTAGAGGTTGAAAAAGAAGAAATTTACTAAGGTAACCTTAACCAACCGCTTTTAGAGCTGGGATCTAGCCCTTCCAGCTCCAGAGAGGGATCTCTCTGTATGATTTAGCTTTGTTTACTTTCAGGTTTTAGGCTAGTTAAAGAAATCGTTGGTTTTGTTTTGTTGTAAAAGGTTTTCAAAGTTGGTTGAAACAAATTACACACCCATTRGGCTATGGGGTYCRTACTTAATAAAATYCGAGATGCAACCAAAAAYGYTGAAGAARCTTTCACAAGGCGAGATAACARGCTCACTGGATCTTTAATAATTTAAGTGATGGACAGAAGAAAAKATAAGGAAAATAACTCCAATTAACAAGCACTTAAGAATCTCTTAACTGAAGATATTTAGAAGATGAACATTAAAATCTATAGAATCGGAAAYAGGGTATCAGGGATAAATCCTGCAACATAACGCTATTCGTACAGATTAGTTATAGAAAAACAAGATGATCACATAGCAAGAAAACATTTGACTAAGAAAATCACATCACCAGTGAAACATGCRCAAGAATCCTGTAAAATGCCTCTTCTTTATTAATGGTGGATCTCGTCAAAAATGTTACAGCTTGATAACAATCGGGTGTGAAAATCAACAACCCTCAATACATTGAAAAAAGAAGTATTTATAAGTCAAAATACATACGATCCTGTCATAACTGATCAGGACGTGTTCATGCTATTTTTAGAAAAACTAACTAAACTAAGCAAAATTGTTTAGATGATTCATCACAACTGTATACTCAAATTCAAGGGTAGGCCATTGGTGAGGTGCCTTTGCCACATCTGCTAACGGGATAGCTGACTGGAAATGACAGCTCATCTACTAATCTAGTAGATCGCACAATTCTTCCCATCGGATATGACCTGGCACTGTCACTTTGAGCAACCTCCTGTACACTTCGTCCATGTCTGTGTACTTAGCGAATGTAGGCTTGATGACGAAAATGTGCTTAATTTCATGCTGGATCTCAATATCCAACTGCAGTGCCTCCATGAAGGCCCTTCCTGTGATGTTTTCCTGTATTCCTGCGAACTTAGAACTGTCTTTAGATATTTCTGTCAGCCTTTTCTTGTAGTCAGGGAGCGTCATTAATTTATCATTGATGACTTTCAGACCAGGCAAACCTTTCCTCTGCAGAGCGTCTATCTTGTGGAAAAACCTTTGCACTCCTTGATCCATAACTTGGATTTTCTCCTCAAGCTGAAGCATGAGGCCTCTCTTGGTCAGGATTCGTTTCACCTCCAATATGGTTTCAGTCCTGTCCTCGATCTTCAATTCTTCTAGTTCCTCCCTGGTCTTTGAATTGAGGAACCTTATGATTTCATTGGCTTGTGCAGGCATGTCTCCCAACTCCGTTCTGATTTTTTCCACTACCTGTTTGCTTATCTCAAGCAATTCATTTTGTTCAAACATAATTTGAACCATAGGTCAGATTTCATTTATGGACTTAGAAATATCAGTCCACACAAGTTTTTTAACCTCTGCCAAGGTTTTTCCTGCCACTGTTTGTTTCTGGAGCTGCTGCAGCTCTTTCCTGATTTGTTCATTCACCTGCTTCTCTTTGGCTAGACTTGTCTGGAAAGAAGTCTTTAGCTCTTGGAGATTTTCCATTTCTTTCTTGAGTCTACTGATTTCAGATTCCTGCAAATTCATTTTCTCCATAGACTTAGCCAGATCTATGGTGCCTTTTGGTACCTGTACTACTGTTGTGGATGGAACTGTTGTCACTGTCGCTATGCTTAATCCTGTATTGGGGACAACACTTAAGGGGATGGCCTCCACTGTCTTCGTCTGCTCTCTCTTCTTTAACAGTTTTTCCATCTCGGCCTCCATCTCCCTCAACTGAGCATTCTGTTCCATGAGTAATCTCATCATTTCATCTTTTTCCCCTTCTCTTTCGGCTATCTCTTTTGTTTGTGGGTCCTCTGTTGGAGGGAGCTTCAGCTGCTTCCTCAAGGAAGCGATGTCAACATTCTTATTTTTTATCATTTCCTTGGCGGCCTTGATGTTAGCAGGGTCGTAGCCGATTTTGAGGACAATTTCCTCCAATGTCTTGATTTAGTTGTCCTTTGCAAAAGAGGATATTTTCTCCATATTAAATTGGGTCTGGGAATTTCTCAACGCTATCCGATATCTTGAAGAAAAAGCTGTAGCATGAGCCAGAGTGTGGAAAACCATCTCCCTAGTTTGCTTGTGTAGATCCATCTGATCTGTTGGGTGCACATCTTTGGCCTGGAACTCGACGGTGACCCTTTTGTAATCAGATATTACTTTAGGATCCGACACTTGTGCATGGAGGTAGGCCATATGCATACTCCCTTTCTCTGTATCGAATGCCGAAAGGAGCCTGTGTTGAGCTATGGCTGACTGCTTCTGAAATTGGGCATAGGCGCTACTGGTCAGGGTCTGGTTCCTCTTTTTGATTAAGTCATACTTTTCAAAAATACCCAATTTGGGCCCGGGCTTGCTTGGTGGAGTATCTGTGGGAGAGTCTATGGATTTGACAGATGATGCTATAATCGACTTGTACTGACCCGAGCCGAAAGGTGGAACAACGGGCTTGACCCCTGGGGAGGCCACTGTGGTGGTTGTGATCTCTTGCTCCACTGTCATGCCTGCCGATGGAACAGTCCTTGGCTTTTTGACGTGCATACTAAATTCTTTCGAAGACACCTCTGTTACCGGAAAAGACGATTCTTGTCTAGGCCTCTTTTCCTTGGGATTCTGAGGTGTGACAGTGGGAGGTGCGCTTGTGGAGGCTACCTATTTTTCCGTCTCGACAGTTGGTTCCGCGTCCACCAACGTATCAGGCTCCCATTCTGTTTGATTAGCAAACCTTTCGATTTCAGGTCGGGGCTCATGCGCATATGGATCATTTTTATTCCTGACTCTCATCTCTGAAATGATCCCGCAGGGATCATAACGCCATGTGAAACTAATGGGGAAATTCATTTCTATCAACAGTTTGTCTGCCTCATCGCCTGCGCCTCTGTTGTTGCAAATGAATGAACCTATCTACCCTTTAATCCGCAACTGTTGCTTCTTTTTGAGTGAAACAAAATGAACATCATCAGAATTCACAATTTGCT
This sequence comes from Picea glauca, assembly GCA_000966675.3. NCBI lineage: Eukaryota > Viridiplantae > Streptophyta > Pinopsida > Pinales > Pinaceae > Picea > Picea glauca. Next base: position 751,889 of record JZKD02S1589468.1, on the reverse strand, counting down.
TGATATATTCCAGTGCGAAAACTCTTACCGGTATATATCTCGAAAGCTTGTATGGTGCCAACTCGCACCCGTAGACTCGGATCTCGGAGTGATTCTGATACAAGTACCAGTCTCCTGTCTTTGCATTTTCTGAGAGGTGTAGAACTCTCCGGACTTCGTCATTTACTCGTGGCTCAGGCACGCCAGTCAGCATACTTACCACAGGGTGGTAAAACTGGTCAATGAACTCTGCGAAGTTGTATTCGGCAGAATTGCACTTTAAAAGAGACATCCACACTGTGACCGGCTGTGGCTTCCCATCGACGTCCATATTCTGCATTGAGAAATTGAATTTGTCTAGTTGGAAATAGACGAACATGTAAGCTAGAATGGACGAGTACCTAAACATGCCTTCAGTGGCGAAATTCACCAGTTGTTCATGGATGTTATGGGCCAAGAAGGTGTTGTAATCGAATTGGGTGGTGGGTTGTTCATCATTGGAAAATATAGATAGAAAACCCAGGATGGGTTCGTCCACCCACTGATCGGAATAGTACCCGAGCAGGGCGCACACTGAGGAAATAATCTGATTTCCTTTGGTGGAAAATAGAGAAGATGGGTACGGAGGGTTTGTGGTCGGGAGTGGAGTGGAAGTGGGGAGGAAAAGCTCCACGATCTGAGCTCTCTGTGGGAAAGTAATTTTTTGGTATAGCTTAGTGAGGATCTCCAGGTTGAATGGGGATGCAGACTCCGGGTGGGTTATCTACATCATTTGGTCGATATCCTCGGGAGTAATGAAAAAAAGGACGTCCCCATAGGATGAAACAATGGCTTTCTATTCAGGGACGTAGTGATCTTGGCACTTGAGTACAAACTCTGGGAAATGATGAATTTCTGGGAACAGATAGAGGGGCAGATTGGACTCCCAGAGCCCAATCTCGTCACTCTGGTCTAGGAAAACTTCTTGGAGCCATGATTGCAGATCCGAGAAGTTAAAACTTCATATGGTGTCCACTATCAACCTATCTTTGTCAACCAGAGGAATTTTATCCAGGTCGACCGGAGGCGGAACGAACGGATTCTCTTTTTCTTCAGCTGGCTTCGTCTTAAACACCATCTTCGTAACTGTACCTGCAACAAACAATCGTTAGTGGGGTCTACTGGTGGTGGAGGAAAACGACGGGGAAGCAATGGAAATATGATAGATAATTTCTCTGGTGCGAGGGATGTTTCTGGCGCGAGGGAGGAATAACGAGTGAAAATAGGCACAACAGTGTTTTTATTGAAAACTGGGTCGGTCGGATGCGGGAAAACGGTCAGCGTGACAACGGGAAAATCATCCCGTTATTAATATGCAACGGGCCACTTGGGGATGAGATGGTAGGTGACGGCAGCCAATGTGTACGGGAGATGACGTGGAGGCATGTGATTGGAGGTAAAAGTCGCCAAAGGGGGCTAGCCATAAACGGAAAAGGTGAGGCCTGACAACAGGGACTAGGCAGCAGTTATGAGATGCAACTTAGACCGGGAGCGAGTGGGACAAGTGGGTTCGGTGGAGGGTGACGTCTATGAGTGAGGGGCCAGCAGGCAGCATGTGGGTGACGGGACTTCTTGACCAATAGGCTTGAGCCACCTGTGACAATGGACCCACCTGCGGGGAATATTCATTCTGGACCCCCCCCTTTGGTTAAAAGCAGAACGCTAGGGGGGGCTCGGAATCCATTTGGAATCATAGATCCACACGATGGATTTGAGGCCGCAGATCTCAGCACATACTTTAATACCAATTCCGGACACCCCCCCTCCCTTAAAGGCAGAATGGAGGGGGGGGTCCGGGATTCAATGTGAGCCGTAGATGTGAGCGCTCGTTTCAGAGCCATCAAGATGTGTGCCCAAGTTATAACCAATTTCGGACCCCCCCCCTTCGCTAAAGGCAGAACGGAAGGGGGGGTCTGGAATCCAATGTAAGCTGTGGATTAGCGCGTTCCTTTCTGAACCGTTCAGATC
>JZKD02S1589468.1:651893-715331 GCA_000966675.3 Picea glauca | reverse complement strand
AATAAATAAATATTTAATTAATATTATTAATGCTAATCATTGTTTAATTAAAACATATTAGGACAATTAATTATCTAATTAATTTTTACTTAATAATCCCTAAGCATATATTCAACTAGGGTTGTTACAAAAAGGAAAGAAAGATCCAAAGTGAAGGCATCTCAAGAACCTTTAGCATCAAGAAACACATATTTATAAAACATCTGAGGCAGTTTATCAATCTAAAAAATATTTGGAAAAACAATATGTTGAGAAGGGAAACATAGCTCTGGGTGAGATGAGGGATTTAGTCCCTGAAATGGAAAATATTTCTCATCATAGATCTTCTCTGTTCACAATGAGAGATGTTGAAAAGAGGACCTTTAACTTTGCAGTTGCATATGAAGACAAGGTATATGAGATAAATATAAGGTATGACAACATCAGTGCTCTAAACAAAGTCAAATTCCATAAGAATACCAGTGATATGTTGTATTCTGATTACCTGAGTTTAAGATTGAAGAATTCAAAGATATCATCATATGCAATGAAATTAGAAGGGAAATTGAAGCAAAAAAAAAGCATCCAAAATATCTCAGCAGACTTAGGTCAAGAGGATGGAATCTAAAGGTCCCCAAGGGGTGAAATCCTCATTGGATGAAAAGGATAAATTAATTCAAAGCTTGAAAATTAAACTAAAAAATGTCTACCACATAGCATCCACAAACAACATAATTGGTTTCTCTAGAACAAGAAAATGAAACACTTCATCAGGAGGCATTGGACTACAAGGCTAGGGTGTTGCAACTAGAAAAAGAAAAGGTGAAGTGGTCATAGGAGCAAACAAAATTTCTAAACAGGGTTGTAGTTGTACCTCCTGTTGCAGAAGCTAGGAAAAACATTGAAGGAACTATCCAGGATATGTCACAATTTAGCCTAAAATAAGGAGAAATCAAAGGGTTAAAAGGGAGCATAGAGAAATTGAAGTAGGAGATGCAAGCAAAGGATGAAATAATGGCTCAATTTTAAAAGGAGAATGAAGTCCTATAGGAAATGATAGATAAGTTGAAGATGATATTAAGAGGCAAAGGACTGTTGTCGGGGTCCAAATATATCATCTGAGACTCTGTAGATGTTGAAGCTTCCAAGTTTAGAGTGTATTTGAATTCCATCAATGATAAAGACATCATAGCCATCATAGCCAGAAGAAGATGCATTGTTGTGAATGAGACTTTATTAAAGAATCCATCAGAATGGGCCCAAAATTCCATAAATCTACTCAACTCCATTCCTACCGTAGAAATTCAGACTATTGGAGTTAAAGACATAACTACATTGATTATCTGGGCTAGAAGGGTTATTGCTAAACATAACCTGTTGAAATCAGTCCAGACCAAGGCAACACAAATGGAGCAAAGTGTGCAAGAGTTCAAAGATTTGTTTGAGGAATTGTTTATCAAAGGCCTCCCACTATTTTGGGATGGAAAAGGAAAATGATATGATTAGGAAGAATACAATGCTCACCTCACTCAGTGCATAATGGATCACTCCAAGTTTGAAACCCTAGAGGAAAATTTGAAAGGAGCTACACTGGTTGAGCATCTGATTACAAAATTTGAGATTCTGAATCAGTTCAAAGCAGTCAAACTTGGACTACCAATCATTTCATATGATTCGTTCATTGAATTGGAGATCCCGATCAAATAAATGATAGATTATGATATTCCTTCTGACTTGCAATGGAAGGAGATAGTACGGTTGGGTAAGACAAAGTGCAGTTTTCCAGGGTTTGGTAGATGATTTATAGATGTCACTGAAGATGGAAGACCAAAGAAAAACAAGTGAAAAATAATGGGACTGAAGCATCAGAGGAATCAGAAGATAGATCATGAAATGTTTTCTTGCTAATTATTGTAATCGGTTTAAAAACCAAAACTGTCATGTGTAATCATTGTAATCAGTTTCAAAAACTGAAACATTTCATTTCAATCATTGTAATCGGTTTCAAACCGAAGGAACTCATCTTGTATAAATATTAGTAGTTTCAAATGTATTAGTGTTGCAGAAGTGAAAGGACATGATTGTAGCTATTCAGAACTCGAATGTAATTTTATGAAGATGAATTGAATACACATGCAAAAGTATTGAAGTTTCCATGAAAAGATTCTAATGGCGATGATCTGATTTTTGTCTCCCTTCTTTGTATGTATTTCCTGTATGCTAAAATTCCGTTTTCACTGTCTTTTATTTAAATTGGATATTTAAAGGCCCAGAATTCATCTTGTGATTCTCTTGGATTAATAAATTTAAACTGTGTTGAGTTATTCCTAACTAATGTTAGAATTCATTTACTTAATGCTCTGATACAATTATGTATTTTTTCCTTCTTCTTCTTTCACTCTGGAAATTACAATTTATAACTTAGATTTATCACCTCATTTAGCCTTTATCCTTTGAAGAGTTCTATTGATGAATCAATGCTTGTATTGGTTTTCAAAAGTTTGAATCCATAGCCCAAAGTGTCCCTCCCCTTCCTTGCCAGCAAAATTATTAAAAACCCTTTCAAAACAAAAAAACCTAGCCATTGAATTGTTAAAGAAAACTCATTATTAAATATCAAGTGATAGGAGAGAGCCCACTCTCAGATGAGAAAGCTAGTACCCAACTCTAAATTTGGTTTGTAGGTTACCTCTACCATTTTTTTATCATCCGAACAAATTTACAGAGTCCTAACAATGTTGATGATATTATTTTTGGAAGTACTGATGACAAGTTAAGCCAGAAATTTGCAAAGGATATGCATAATGAATTTGAAATGTCATTACTCAGAGAACTATCCTTATTCCTGGGTCTTTAGATAGATCAAAGAAACCAAGGAATTTTTATTTCTTAAACTAAGTATATTAGAGAAATTCTAAAGAGGTTCATAATGGAATATTGCAAACCAGTTACCACTCTTATGCAAACCAGTTGCAAGTTGAGAAAAAATGTTGATTCAAAGTCTAAATACCAGAGGCAATAAACTTCAATGATTACTAGCTTAATATATGTGACAAGATCCAGACTAGATGTAATGTAGGAAATTGGACATGTGGCACGATTTCAAGAAGAACCAAAGGAATCACATGTATTAGTAGTGAAGAGGATTTTTAGATACCTCAAAGGAACATAAGAGTTTGGATTATGGTATCCAAAATAAAAAGATGTATCACCTATTGCCTACACAGATGCAGATTGGGTAGGTTGAATTGATGACCAATGAAGCACCAATGGAGCATATTTCTACGGGTGAGCATTTAGTATCATGGCTAAGCAAGTAACAATCATCAATATCCTTATGTACAGCCAAAGAAGAGTACATTGCAGAAACAACATGTTGTACACATGTTCTATGGATGAAAAAAACTCTGACAGATATATAGGTTGAGTATGATGAGCCCATTCCAATCTATTTTGATAATACAAGCTCCATCAATATCTCAAAGAACACGATGATGCACTCCAAGATGAAGCACATTCCAGTAAAGTATCACTTTCTATGGGAACAAGTTGTTGAGAAGAACATCAGAGTTGAATATGTGGGCACAAAAGAACAACCGGAAGACATCTTTACAAAGCCACTTCCAAGGGAAGCCTTTGAGTATCTTTGCCAGAGACTCGGAGTAATTTCTACTCCAAAATGAATTCTTTTGAATGCTTATCTTATATGTCTTATATTTACACGAGGAAGCACCATAAAGAGGAAAATTCAGATTGGGATATCAGTTTCAAGAAGAGTTTAGTTAGGGGGAGTATCCCCAAGGACATTTCGGTTAGGAGAAGCAGCCCCAGATGGAAAGATACATTTTCTATTGATGAAAAAGGGGGAGAGATTTATCAGATGCAAAACACAGAGGCATGGTTCTAGGGGGAGCATGAGTGAGATGACTTCAGTATTGAATCAAAGTGTTGCCATCAATTCCAAAGGGGGATATTTTTTATTAATTGGGTTGGTTGTCATTGATGTCAAACCTTGAAGAAAGTCCAGTAGCGAATTCTGGTAGCACGAAGGTTTGGGTAATGGACCCAAGTTTATTTTATGGATAATGATATGAGTTTTGATATCTTTGCAGGTAAGACTATTCTAGATGGATAGTACATGTCATTCCATTTCCATTGGTATGTGTAATTTCACATAACTCCTCACGGTTAGAGATTTATGGTCATGTGAAGTTGGAGAACACTCATAGTCAACTAGAAGCCCCAAAAGGTCAAATTAGTCAAAGTGTTTGCAAAGAAGAATTTTTTTAAATAATAAAGTGAAGTGATGAGTGTACTTTAAGTCAAAGAGGATGCAAATGAAATTATTTAAATAATAAAGTTAATTTACAACTTACTAATTATGGAAAGTGGTTAGGTTAAGTGGACAAGTGGTTATAAGTGGGTTAACCCTAAAATAAGGAAAGTGAGTTAAGATGGTTAAAAGGTAACCCCTTAAGGATGATACATGAAAGTATAAATAAGAGGCAAGGCTCTCTCATTTAATTACACTTGAACATATTGAATATCTATTGTTGTGGAAGGCTTATTACAAGTACTCATTGATACATATGAACTTGTGAAAGTATGAGGTAGCACGAAGGGTTGACGATGAAAGTTTTGGATTTACAACGAATAGAAAAAACCCTAATTTATGAGGTGTACATGGGCTAAAAGTGTATTAGGGTGCATACATATGCAGGATGGTAGCGGATTAGGGTGCGTACATAAGCGAAAAGCCATATAAAATTGAGAAGATGAAGATGTCGAGGTTTTAGATTCTGAGATCAAGCCCTAAGGAAGGTCTACAGTAATCATATACATCAGATCTATCCATTGGTTCAAAAGGTATGTCTTATTTCTATGAGTAGTTGGATATTGTTGTATGCATGAGAAATGATTATGGAGATTTGAGGATTCTCCCTAGAGAGACTTGTGGCTACATGGGATCTTATATATAAGCCAGATCTACAGAATTACAGTGCTTGTATAATCAATATTTATCTTTGATACTTCTTGTTAGAGTTGAGGCACATCTTGTATTTCTTGGCATATGGCTAAAGTTTTTTGTGGTACATGGTTGAAAGCTTGTATTTTTGAAGTGGTTGATGTATTGACAGGCTAAATATCAGAAAGGGTTTTTATGTCTAGTTCATGTGAGGATTATTATATTGGTTCATGATTACACACACTTATATGGCACATGACTAGAGAGAGATATAGAGTTTTTGGGTAAAGGTTATGTATGAGGCTGCATGCACAGGGTACATTTACAATCTAAATAGAGTGATATGTTGCAGATCTATGTGAAAGAATTCAAAAATTTTCAGAAGAAAGAAAACCCTATTTTTCAGAAGGTATACATAGGTTTCATAACAAACATGACGCATACATATGCATGTTGAATAATATACAGGGCATGTACATAAACATGTTGTAGAACTATTGGTCGTATATCTATTGTATACTAGTTTTCAGAGGGTATACATAGGTTGTATAACATATAGGTCACGTACATAGGCAAGTTGTTGTGCAGATAGGGTGCGTACATATGCATGTTGCAGAACTACAGGTAGTGTATTTGTTGCATTTGGTTGATACATGTTCAGTTCTGGTATAGGTTGATTTCAAGGAAATAGTACAGGTTAGTTGCAGTTTAGTGGTACAATTTGGCACATTTTTACAATGGTATATCTCACAGTGATAGTGTGACAGTGGTTCCATCAATTTACATCTACGTGAGGGAAGTTGGATAGGGCAAGGATATGTGGTTGTAGCCACCTTCTAGTTGTAGCTGAAGAACATAGGGGGTTTTAGCCTCCTTTTGGTTGTAGCTAGAGAATTGGGGAGTTGGAGCTTCCCTCGGTTTGTAGCCTGAGAAACTAGGGGGTTGGAGCCTCCTTCTAGTTGCAGCTAGAAAACAAAGGAAGTTGATGCTTCCAATGAATTTAATTCTTAAAGACATATAAGAAAAATTATTCTGTGGTTTTCTCCTGCTTTGGGTTTCCACATAAAAACACTAGTGTACTTTGTATGTTTATGATTTCTCATGTGTTCATTGTTTGTTTACTGTACAACTATTGTATGATAATGATACATTACTTTCATTTTGTGGTTAAGAGGATTCAATTTCTCTATTACTGATTCACCCCCCCTCTCAGTAATCCAACAATTGTAGCACACTTAAGTAACATGGAGCCTGGAGAAAAACCAAACTCAACATCACCTTGTGAGGACACACCAAACCCCAACTTAGAATAGACAAACATAAACATTGAAATTGATGCAGGGTTTACGTCTCTAAAAACCCTTATACAAGACTTAATAAATACCAAATAACCTTTATAATTGTCTCTAGCCACATCCCTAGACACCATTGTTACTTCTATTGAAAATTCCTAAGGCTAATTAACACACATTTCTAATTGTAGGTGCATAATGTATGGATATTTTAGGACGGGTCTAGATAAAAACCAAGTGGGAGACCTCAACATTTCAAAACAATATTGATGACAATGATTATTGACTCGGGCACTAGATTACAACCACTAGTAAAAAATAAATGCATTTGGATGGACTGATGCACCTACTAACCATTTTCAGACAATTAGATGGATAGGTTATTTATGGTATTTGACAAACCTTCCTACGATAATAGGGAGGTGACTCTATATATTTCCTTATGAAATTATGGTATTTCCTTATGAAATTATGGATTGAGTTTGTTTTAGGTCACCATGTTGTAACATACCCTCTGTTAATACATAAATATAAGTGAATGCAGTAGAGGAATTTTTTTTTTACCATAACATAAATCAGTATAAGTGTTATACTTAAATAACATACATCAAAATTACATATTTATTTCTGAAATAATTCTCTACATCACAAGATTAAGATACATCATCACTATTATTCATAGATTAAATGCATCACACAAAGATAACAAAATATATCTAACCATCCAACCTATCCTGCAAGGTTAGGACCTCGAAGACACATAATCAATGCTCAATTCTAGGTTTCATCTGATTGATTTTGACCATTAAAGGTCTCAGGACTGGCGACTATTCTGAGGAACAATGAGATATATAATTTCCAAACTCCAATCCTATTCTAAAGTACAAGACTAGAATCAGAAACTATCATATCTAGAAATCCTTCAAGGAACAATAATAATCTACTATGCTCAATCAAGCATTCAAGCAACACTCATATGAAATGGTCTAACATACCATTTAAAAGCACAAAAATAGTCAATAAAAGAATTAGTGTTAGAATATTTGTGGGGTAACATTCAAATTTAATCATTCTACCATTCATCTAGAATCAATACTCCATAATAATGATATTAATATTCTTTATTCAATAACACATAAAATCATGGTGCATAATGATTCTTGTGTTGGATTACTAAGAGGGGGGGTGAATCAGTAATAGAATAATTTGATCCTTTTTAACCATAAAATGCATGTGTTATATCAATGTAGCATTATCATCCAATAGTTGCAGAGTAAATAAACAATCAACAAATGAGCAATCGTACACATACACAATACACTAGTGTTTTTACGTGAAAACCCAAATCGGGAGAAAACCACATAATGATTTTTATTTAAGTCTTTAAGAAGTACATTCACTGGAAGCACCAACTTCCTTTGTTTTCTAGAGGCAACCAGAAGGAGGCTACAACCCCCCTATTTTCTCGGGCTACAACCTGAGGGAAGCTCCAACTCCCCAATTCTTTGGCTACAACCAGAAGGAGACTAAAATCCCCTATGTTCTCCAACCACAACCAAAAGTTGGATACAACCACCTATCATTGGCCCATCCAACCATCGTGGCGTAGAAGTATAATGATGGAACCATTGTCATACAATCACTATGAGATATACCACTGTAAAAGTGTACCAACTTGTGCCACTGACCTACATCCAACATATACAACATCCCTACAATCAATATGTACCTGAACTAAACATGTATACAAAAGATACACAACATGTAGTTCTACATCATGTGTATGTATGCACCCTATCTGTTATGCAGCCTACATATGTACGTGACTGATGCAGGAGCATCGGCCACGTCAAGCGAGCCAACATGGAAGGCAAGAGACAGTTGGGTAAGCGCCAACACAAATTTTGAAACTTACCTTGGGATGGTTGCGCGAATATAAATGTAACAATTTAATGAAGCGCACTTGTGTGATGTAATCGGGACCTTGAGCCATATGCTCTCATCCTTAGTAGGTAGAAGGCATTTAAAGTAGTTAATGCAGGTAGATAGAAATTTAATTCTAGATTAGAGTGTTCGAGAGCGCAAGAGGGAAACGGGATATAGACACCCTCATTGTGCATTTGTATTATTATTGAAGCAGGAAGAGCGTAGGAGAGAAGCAGAGAGCTATGGAAGAACACCCATGTACATAGCTTGAATTAATAGAAGAGGTTTATTCAAATCCATGGTTTTGTGTTTGTTCCCTGTGTATGTATGCTAAATACTATGCTCATGAGTATCTACTTCTTGTTATGCATTTGCTTTAATATGCCATGTATGAATGATTTCTTTCTGAGTGTTTGAAATATGAGAAAGGAAGTAGGAGAAATGAGTTTCAACTGTTTCTCTATCTGAGCAAGGATTCCTGCAAGGAGTGCAGTTGAATTTGTCCACAAGGATTGCATTGACAGAAGGCTCATATAGTTTAACTCTTGTTCTCGTTCACCCAGAATTGAAATTGGGTTATAGGAGCCATGCGAGGAGTGCAAAGGCTAAGGGAAGCCTCAGTTGTGAATCTGAGCAGAGTATTGAAGGACTGTTGTTGGAGGAGTGAGCAGAGTCGAAGGTATTCATCACTTGGAAGTGTCTGAGAGTTGCTGCAAGGAGTACACGCAAGAATATTCTCTAAGACTCAGAGTCATGAGAAAACTCAGGAGGGATAAATCCTTTGAAGCTATTTAAGGTAGACTAAGGAGATGGAGCATATCGAGTGACTCAAGGCCTCGAAGTTTTGTGTCATAGGTCATTAAGTACCGAGGAAGAAAGGACACATGGTCAGGGTCTTATGGAGAGGATTTGCGAAATCCCGCCAGCCGTCCGATCTGGTAAAGAAGTGGGGAGGTTACGACTGCATTCAGAGTTCAAGCTATAGGGATTGTGAGCCGTTGGATCATCAACACAGTTACCCGTCAACCATCCATTTGAACAGGAGTTGTGCAGGGTCAAATTCCTTGTGAGCAGAGTGGAAACCCCAAGAAGTATCGGGATATCGAGGCGTCAGGGTTCGGGAAATTGAGAATCCCATGGACCAAAGATCGGGCAAATCCATCGTGGAAATCTCGACAAGCTCAGAGCCATCCATCTTTTGGGATAGGTGGCAGGAATCAGGAGTCATCGGTATATCGGGGATTTAGAAGTCAAGAGCCCGAGACATTTTGAGTTTCGAAACAGCGAGGGGATCATAGCCATGGATCTCAAGAAGGACATGTGTCGTGTGACCACTCAACCGGGCATTCAGTCATCGGGGCTCATATAGGTGAATGTTTTTTATTTGTGATTGGTGAAGTCCAAGGTTCAATCTGAACCATCCATCATTTGGAGACGCGTGTCAGAAGATCTGACGAAGTTGGGGTTTGGCGTTTCGGAGGTCCTGAGGACAGGATACTCTTGCAACTTGGAATCGCAATACATGATATCCCGAAAGCTAAAGGGAATAGGGTGGGTCACAGTGGAACAGGCGAGTGGACAAGTGGCACATCTCATTGGGATCTCGCAGTGAGAAGTCCCAAAATATTGACATTAGGATTCACGATCCTGCGAAGTCCGAAGTCCCGATGAGATAGGGGGTCGTTGAAAAGTCAAAATGTCGCGGGCTCGTCGGAGTTTCAGCATATCGTGAATCGGGAGTTGGAGAAATGAAGTGCTTGACATCGCGAGTGGCGAAATCACGATAGGGAAAGTCCAGAGAGGAAACGGGAAAAGGTCAGCGTTGACTTGTGTCGGAGTTTGGGGTTTTGGGAATCCAACGCTTGGCCATCGACCTCGCAATAGCACGAAGTCTGATATCTCGATTGAAATGAGGGGGATTGAGAAATAGTTCTGTGGGTGCAGATTTACCGATAGGGAAATAGAGGAACAGTTGATTTCTTCGGGCCGTGGTAAAGGGAAGATCCTGTGAGAAGACGTGCCGGAGGTGCATGACTGCATCAAGTGGTATCAGAACCCAAGAAAGAGTCTTTGCTTTCTATAGCAGAGAAGGGAAGGGATAGGCAATCACCCGACCCAGAGGAAAGGGAAAACCTAAGAAGAAGGGGTAGGCAAGTGCAGAATCCATAAATGGAAAGGGAAATGCATGATCTACGAGCCAGACTCGAAGACATGGAGATAGCACAAAGACACACAGTTGGCGTTGGGGATCTTAGTGATTCTGAAAGTGAAGTTGAAGTTGAACGTGAAGAAGAAGTTGCAGTCGAGGATGCAGCAAATGAACGTTTAATCAAAGCTATTGCAAGGATGGGTGCAAAAGCAAAGATGGACATTCCAGTTTATGAGGGAAACTTGGATGCAGAAGAGCTTCTAGATTGGATTAGAGCTCTGGACACATACTTCAACTACGAAGATGTCGAAGAAGACAAGAAGATCAAGCATGTTGTCACACGCTTGAGAGGACATGCAGCATTGTGGTGGGATGAGCTACAAGATGATAGACGCTTCCAGGGTAAGCAAAAGATCAAAAGATGGGACAGGATGATTGCGAAGATGAAGGTGAAATTCATCCCCAGGGACTATCAAATTACTCTGTTTAGGAGAATGCAGAACCTGAGACAGAAACTGATGACAGTGAAAGAATACATTGAGGAATTCTACAAACTGAACATCAGAGTAGGTCATCGGGAGAGAGATGATGAGAAAGTTGCCAGATACATGAATGGTCTGAGATAAGACATTCAGGATGAGATGAGCATGGAAACCATCCGAACGGTGGAGGATGCTTATCAAATGGCTTTGAAATTGGAAGAGAAGCTGAGCCGAAAGCAAGGTCAAAGGGGTCGAGGTAGAAGTTAGCCCAGAGGTAAATCGGTTGCACAAGAAAAATATCAGAAGCCCAAGGAAGACTGGAAGAAACCTCAGACATGGACAAAGAGAGGTGGAACCTCACAGCGAGGGAAATACGCTGAGCAAAGAGGACAACATACTGAGAAGAGAGGGGGATATGATGACAATAATACTTTTCCTCATACTAGAGGTAGAGGAAGAGGAAGAGGTGGAGCCATTACATGCTTCAGATGTGGAAAAAATGGACACAAGTCTTATGAGTTTCCAGATAAAAAGAAAGAAGGTGGAGACACTCACATCGCCGAAGTACAGAGGCAGGATGTTGAGGCCGAAGACACAAAAGGCAGAAGATCGCTCATGATGCATAAAGTCCTTTTGACACCCGAGAAGGAGGTGGAAAGTTCAGTCCAAAGGACCAGACTTTTCAGGACTGCTTGTAATACCAAGGACAGGGTATGCAAGGTCATAGTGGACAGTGGTAGCATGGATAATCTCGTTTCAACCGAGATGGTAGAGAAGCTGGAGCTGGAGACGACCGATCATCCAAGACCATACAAGGTTTCATGGCTACAGAAAGGACACCAGGTAAATGTCACAAAACAATGTTTAGTTGAATTCAAGATAGGAGGATATAATGATAAAATCTTGTGTGATGTTATTCCTATGGATGTTTGTCATCTATTGTTGGGTAGACCATGGAAATATGACAGAAATGTAATTCATGATGGGAGGATGAACACATACACCTTAGAAAAGAATGGGAAGACACACATGTTGCTTCCAATTAAGGATAACGAGGTGAAGCTGGAAGTAAGCAACATTGTACTTCTCATGAGTGGGAAGGAACTTCTTAATGAATTTAAGAAGAAATAAGAACCACAATTCTTTGTGGTTAAAAAACCGTGGATTGTTCTGACTAGCACAAGGGTAGATGATTTTCTAGGAGAAGTTCAGGAACTGCTGGAAGAGTTCGCTGATATAGTAGTGGATGAATCGCCTCGTTCGTTGCCACCGATGAGAAGTGTGAGTCACCATATCGATCTCATACCAGGAGCCATTTTACTAAAGAAATCCATGTAAAGATTGACGCCGAAAGAGAATGAGGAGGTCAAAATACAAGTCTAGGAGTTATTGGACAAAGGTTTGGTCAGGGAAAGCTTGAGTCCGTGTGTTGTTCCAACAGTACTCAGTCCGAAGAAAGATGGAGGCTGGAGGATGTGTACTGACTCGAGAGAGATCAATAAGATAACAATCAGATACAGATTTCCATTTCTAAGGATGGATGATTTAATGGATTGCTTAAGTGGAGCAAAGTATTTTTCAATGATCGATTTGAAAAGAGGATATCATCAGATTCGCATGAGAGAAGGTGATGAATGGAAGACAACATTCAAAACAAACGAAGGGCTGTATGAATGGCTTGTTATGCCATTTGGCTTAACAAATGCACCAAGTACCTTCATGAGGTTGATGAACGAAGTCCTGAGGGAGTTCATCGAGAAGTTTGTCATTGTGTATTTGGATGACATACTAGTTTACAGTAAGACAGTGGCAGAGCATTTGAAGCATTTAGCTATTGTGATGAAGAAGCTACAGCAGGAGAAGTTGTTGATAAACATGAAGAAATATTCATTCATGAAGACAGAGATCATTTACTTGGGGTTTGTTATTTCAGAAAATGAGTTGAGGATGGATCCAGGTAAGGTGGAGGTAATCAAGAATTGGCCATCACTGAAGAATGTAATTGAGGTGAGAAGTTTTCATGGATTGGCTAGTTTCTACCGAAAGTTCATCAGAAATTTCAGTGGAATTAGTGCAGCGATGATGGATACAGTGAAGAAGTGGCATAAATATTTTCACTGGATAACAGAGGCTGAAAAGAGTTTCAATCTGCTGAAGAGGAAGATTACGGAACAACCAGTTTTGGTGTTACCTGATTTCCAGAAGAAATTTCAAGTGAAATGTGATGCAAGTGGATTTGCAATCGGGGCAGTCTTACGTCAAGAAGACAGAACAATCGCATACTTCAGTGAGAAGCTAAATGATGCAAAATTGAAATACTCCACTTATGAT
Organism: Picea glauca; assembly: GCA_000966675.3. NCBI lineage: Eukaryota > Viridiplantae > Streptophyta > Pinopsida > Pinales > Pinaceae > Picea > Picea glauca. The sequence goes on along the minus strand of JZKD02S1589468.1, from coordinate 702,206 downwards.
AAGGAGTTCTATGCCATCATACATGCATTGAAGAAATGGAGGCATTACTTGATCCCAAAAGAGTTTGTGTTGTACAGTGACAATCATGCATTGCAGTTTGTGACTCAACAGGAGAAGTTGAATCATAAACATGTAAAATGGGTTGAGTATATGAAAAATTTCACATTTGTGATTAAACATATTTCTGGTACTGCTAACAAAGTTGTTGATGCTTTGAGCAGGAAGTGTTTGTTGTTGTAGGAATTCAAAGTCAAAACATTGGGTTTTGATGATCTCGGAGACATGTACGCAGATGATTCAGACTTCAAGGAAACGTATGAAGCAGCTGAGAATCCAATTCTTAGAGATAGAAGCCAGTGGGCCGAATACATGATCTAGGAAGGATTGTTGTTTAAAGGCAATCAACTATGTATTCCAAATTGTTCCATGAGGGAGAATCTACTGAAGGAAAAACACAGTGGAGGATTGGCATGACACTTTGGCCATGACAAGACGTTTGCAAAGATAAGCGAGTCATACTTTTGGCCAGGGATGCGATCATAGGTAAAGAGATTTGTGGACAGATGCAAGATTTACCAGCATTCGAAGGGGAGGAAGCAGAATGCGGGTTTTTATCAACCATTGCCCATACCTGAAAGGTCATGGGATGCGATTAGCATGGATTTTGTATTGGGGTTGCCAAGAACAAAAAGAGTATTTTATTCGATCTTTGTGGTGGTGGATAGATTTTCCAAGATGGCACATTTTATCCCATGTCAGAAAACCAGTGACGCGACTCACATCGCGAACCTGTTTTTCAAAGAAGTCATTCAACTTCACAACTTGCCAAGGAGCATAGTTTCAGATAGAGATACGAAGTTCATAGGGAATTTCTAGAGAACCTTATGGAAGAAGCTGGGAACTAGCTTGTTATTTAGTTCAACTTATCATCCGCAGACATATGGGCAGACAAAAGTAGTGAAAAAAAGTCTGGGAGACTTGTTGAGAGGCCTGGTGGCAGAACACCACAGCCAATGGGACAACATATTACCATAGGAAGACTTTGCGTATAACGACTCAGTAAATAAGAGCACAGGTTAGAGTCCTTTTTAGATTGTTTATGGCATGCAGCTGAGGGGAATTTCTGAATTGAGGGATTCAGAACAGACTGCGACTAGGAGCGCTAGTGAAGAAGAATGCACTGAAGTGATGAAGGAACTTCACAACCAGGTGAAGGAGCGGTTGCATAATTCAAGTCAGGAGTATAAGCGAAGAGAAAATCAGCACAGAAGACAACTTCAATTTGAGGTCGGTGACTTAATTCTGGCACATATGAGAAAGGAAAGGTTCCCAAGGGGAACATACAATAAATTGAAAATGAAGAAAATCGGGCCATGTAAGGACTTGAAGAAATTGGGGACAAATTCTTATGAGATTGAATTACCCGATGGGATCAGAATCTCTCCGATATTCAATGTCTTAGATTTATACCCATATAAACCTGAGGACACAGAAGCAGAAAATGAGCAACCAGTGATCCAGTGGATAAAGAAAATGCTAGTTGCAGAGAAGCCGCAGATGGAGTCCATACTGGACAAGAAAGTGAGCAAGAGGACCAGTCGAAAAGAATACTTTGAGTATCTGGTCAAATGGAAGAACCATCCAGTGGAAGATGCCATCTGGGAGACTAAAGCAGAGATACAGAAGCATGGACACACTATAGGTGAGCTCATGGACAGGATCCCATGAAATTTTTTAAGCGAGGGAGTATGATGTAGGAGCATCACCCACAACAAGCGAGCCGGTGAGGAAGGAAAGAGACACCTGGGCAAGCACCAGCACAAATTTTGAAACTTACCTTGGGATGGTTGAGCGAATATAAATGTAACAATTTAATGAATCGCACTTGTGTGATGTAATCGGGACCTTGAGCCATATGCTCTCGTCCTTAGTAGGTAGAAGGCATTTAAAGTAGTTAATGTAGGTAGATAGAAATTTAATTCTAGATTAGACTGTTTGAGAGTGCAAGAGGGAAACGGGATATAGACACCCTCATTGTGCATTTTTATTATTATTGAAGCAGGAAGAGCGTAGGAGAGAAGCAGAGAGTTGTGGAAGAACACCCATGTACAGAGCTTGAATTAATAGAAGAGGTTGATTCAAATCCATGGTTTTGTGTTTGTTCCCTGTGTATGTATGTTGAATACTATGCTCATGAGTATCTACTCCCTATTATGCATTTGCTTTAATATGCCATGTATCAATGATTTATTGCTGAGTGTTTGAAACCTGAGAAAGGAAGTAGGAGAAAGGAGTTTCAATTGTTTCTCTATCTGAGCAAGGATTCCTGCAAGGAGTGCAGTTGAAGTCGTCTGCAAGGAGTGCATTGACAGAAGGCTCGCATAGTTTAACTCTTGTTCTTGTTCACCCAGAAGTGAAATTGGGTTATACGAGCCATGCAAGGAGTGCGCAGGCTAAGGGAAGCCTCAATTGTGAATCTGAGTGGAGTATTGAAGGACTGCTACTATAGGAGTGAGGAGAGTCGAAGGTATTCAGCACTTGGAAGTGTCTGAGAGTTGTTGCAAGGAGTACGCGCAAGAATCTTCTCTAAGACTCAGAGTCATGAGAAATCTCAGGAGGGATAAATCCTTTGAAGCTATTTAAGGTATGCTAAGGAGATGAAGCATATCGAGTGACTCAAGGCGTCGAAGTTTTGTGTCACAAGTGATTAAGTATCGAGGAATAAAGGACAGACGGTCAGGATATTTTGGAGAGGATTTGTGAAATCCCACCAGCCGTCCGATATAGTAAAGAAGTGGGGAAGTTACGACTACATTCGGAGTTCAAGCTCTAGGGATTGTGAGCCGTTGGATCATCAACACAGTTACCCGTCAACCGTCTGTTTGAGCAAGAGTTGCGCAGGTTCAAAATCCTCGTGAGCAGAGTGGAAACCTCGAGAAGTATCGAGATATCAAGGCGTCGGGGTTCATGAAATTGGGAATCCCATGGACCAAAGATCGGGCAAATCCATCGTGGAATCCTGACAAGATCAGAACCATCCATCTATTGGGACAGGTGGCAGGAATCAGGAGTCATCGGTATATCGGGGATTTAGAAGTCAAGAGCCCGAGACCTTTTGAGTTCCGGAACAGCGAGGGGATCATAATCGTGGATCTCAAGAAGGGAATGTGTCGTGTGACCACTCAACTGGGCATTCGGTCATCGGGGCTCATATAGGTGAATGGTTTGGCTTTGTGCTTGGTGAAGTCCAAGGTTTGATATGAACCGTCCATCATTTGGAGACGCATGTCGGAAGATCTGACGAAGTCGAGGTTCAACGTTTCGGAGGTCTTGAGGACAGGATACTCTTGCAACTTTGAATCGCGATACGCGATATCCCAACAGCTAAAGGGAATAGTGTGGGTCACAGTGGAACATGTGAGTGGACAGGTGGCACATCTCATCGGGATCTCGCGGTGAGAAGTCCCGAAATATTGACATTAGGATTCACGATCCCGTGAAGTCAGAAGTTACAATGAGATAGGGGGACATTGAAAAGTCAAAAATCCGTGACCTCGTCGGAGTTTCGGCATATCGTGAGTCGGGAGTCGGAGAAATGAAGTGCTTGACATCGTGAGTGACGAAATCGCGATAGGGAAAGTCCTGAGAGGAAATGGGAAAAGGTCAGCATTGACTTGTGTCGAAGTTCAGGGTTTTGGGAATCCAATGCTCGGCCATCGACCTCGCGAAACCACGAAGTTTGATCTCTCTATTGAAACGAGGGGGATTGAGCAATAGTTTTGTGGGTGCAGATTTCCCGATAGGGAAATAGAGGAACATTTGAGTTCTTTGGGTCGTGGTAAAGGGAAGATCCTATGAGTGGACATGCTGGAGGTGTGCGACTGCATCAATGACCTATCTGTTATGAAGTCGTATACCCTATGAAAGATAGTATACAACATATACATGGCCTATAATTTTGCAACATGTGTATGTACGCACCCTATATATACAACAACCTGTGTATGTACATGTATTGTCTGTTATGCAACCTGCAAATACCTTCTGAAAACTAGGGTTATCTTTCTTATGAAAAGTTCTGACTCTCTGCAACTTCTTTCACATAGATCTACAACCTGTCACTGTATCCAGACTGTAACTATACCCCGTGAATGAATTCTCATACATAACCTTTAGCCAAAGCATATATCTCTCTCTCTAGTCATGTGCCATATAAGTGTGTGTAATTATGAACAAGTATAATAACCCTAACATGATCTAGACATCAAACCCTTTCTGATATTCAACCTCTCAATACATTAACCACTTCACAAATACAAGCTCTCAACCATGTACCACAACAAACCTTAGCCATATGCCAAGAAATACAAGATGTGACTTAACTCCAACAAGAAGTATCAATGATAAATATTGATTATACTAACATTGTATTTCTGTAGATCTAACTTATACATAACATCCCATACAACTACTAATATCTCTAGGGATAATCCTCAAATATCCATAACCATTTCTCATGCATACATCAAAATGCAACTACTCATAGAAATAATACATACCTTTTGAACCAATGGATAGATCTGATGTATCTGATCACTATAGACCTTCTTGGGAGCTTGATCTTAGAATATAGAAACTCAACATCTTCATCTTCTCAAGTTTATATGGCTTTACCCTCATGTAAGCGCCCTAATACACTACCAAACCGCGTGTCTACGCACCCTAATACACTTTTATCCCATGTACACCTCAGAAATTAGGGTTTTTTAGTATTCGCTGCAATTTCGAAACTTTCATCGTCAACCCTTCGTGGTACCTCAGACTTTCGCAAATTCATATGTATCAATGAGTACTTGTAATAAGACTTACACAACAATAGATATTCAATATGTTCAAGTGTGTTTAAATGAGAGACCTTTGCCTCTTATTTATAATTTCATGTAGCTTCCTCAAGGGGTTACCTTCTAATCCTCTTAGCCCACTTTCCTTATTTTAGGGTTAACCCACTTATAACCACTTGTCCACTTAACTTAACCATTTTCCATAATTAGTAAGTTCTCCAATAAATTTACTATTTAAAGAATTTATTTTGCATCCTATTTGACCTATAGTACACTTATTAAATAAGTGTACTATCTAAGGTTACTAGTGTACACTTATTATTTTGCATCCTAGTTCCCACATATTCAACTTGGATGTTCTTATCTGCAACTTGTTCCCATGGAGAGTGATAGTTGATTGAAATGTGCTTTGTCTTGGAGTGCATCATTGAGTTCTTTGAGATACTGATGGCTCTTGTATTATCACAATAGATTGGAATGGGATCATCATACTCAAACCGGAATATACTCTACTTTGGCTATAGATAAGGATACTGATGATTATTTCTTGCTTAGCCATGATACTAAAAAGTCACCCAAGTAGAATGTTTCTCCACTGGTGCTTCGTCAATCATCAATGCAACCCACCCAATCTGCATCTGTGTAGGCAATAAGTGATAAATAATTTCCTTTTGGATAGCATAATCCAAACACTTTTGTTCCTTTGAGATGTCCAAAAATCCTCTTCACTTCTACAACATGTGATTTTGTTAGTTCTTCTTGAAATCGTGCCACCTTTCCAACTACCTACATTACATCTGGTATGGATGTTGTCACATATAGTAAGATATCAATCATCGACTTATATTGCCTCTAGTCTGTAGACTTTGAATCATCATCTTTTCTCAACTTGCAACCGGTTTGCATAGGAGTGGTAACTGGTTTTCAATCTTCCATTCTGAACCTCTTTAGCATTTCTCTAATATAATTAGTTTTAGAAATAAAAATTCCTTGGTTTCTTTGACATATCTGAAGACCCGGAAATAAGGATATTTCCCCGAGTAATGACATTTCAAATTCATTTTTCATATCCTTTGCAAATTTCAGGCTTAACATGTCATCATTACTTCCAAAAATAATATCATCAACATAAACTTCAATTAATAAAATACTATATTGAGTTACCTTTATATAGAGTTTGTTGTCTGCACTTCCTTTTCTGAACCCTACATGTTGTGAATATTTATCCAGTCTAGAGTACCATGCTCTATGATCCCATTTTAGACCATACAAGGACTTCTTCAATTTAGACACATAATCTGGGTTCTCTGACAACTCAAATCCTTCTAGTTGTTCAATGTAGACTTCTTCTTCAAGTTCCTCATTCAGAAAAGATGATTTCATGTCCATCTGATACACTTTAATATTCTTGAATCATGCATAAGCTAAGAGAAATTGAATTGCTTTCATTCTAGAAACTAGGGAAAATGTATCTTCAAAGTCGATTCCTTCAACCTATGTGTATCCTTTACATACCAATCCAGCTTTGTTCCTTGTAACATACCCATACTCATTTTCTTCTTCCATTAATTCTTGACCACTTGTTTCATCAATTATTCATTGATGCTTTCCACACAAATTTTCAACCTAGGATTGTAACACTTGTATGCTTTCATTGTACTTGAGTAACCAACAAATACTCCTTTGTTCACACGAGAGTCAAACTCTCATTCTTCCATATTCTCTTTTGATGTAGCATTTGCTTCCAAATACTCTGCAGTGATTTACATTTGTTGGTCTTCCTTTCCATATCTCATAGGGAGTTTTGTCATTGTTGTTTTTGAGCATTAATCTGTTTTGAATTTGAACTGTTGTATGCACTTCATGTGTCCAAAAAATATCTTTCAATTTGGAATCCATTAGCATTGTTTGATCCATTTCCTGTATTGTCATGTTCTTTTTTTCAACAACTCCATTTCATTGAGGTGTCCTACCAATGGATAATTGTCTTTTTATTACATGTATTTTAAATCCTTTGTTGTAGTTGTTCCAACCAGATCAGTATGCACAATTTCCAGTGGTCTTGTTGTTGAGTATTCCTTTTATTTGAACCTGGTATTTGTTTTATTTCCTTGTTGACATGTCTTGCATAAAGTGTTGGTTGGTTTCCTGATATGGGGAATTTATCTAACTTCTTCCTTTCTGTTGTCTTTGATAAGGTTGTCAAAGTGTATGTGACCCATTCTTTTTTTCCATAGCCAACCTTCATCTTCCTTTCCTAGAAAACACTTTTCATTTCCAATTTCACTTAATGCATATATGTTGCTTGAAGTTCTTGGAGTTGTTGTAATCAATTTTCCTGAACCTTCTTTTCTTATCTCACACTTCTATGAATCGAAAGTAATTTCATGACCTTGGTCACAAATTACACTAAGAAGATTATGTTTCATATCTTCTACTAGTAGAACATTTTTTGCCTAGTTATTCTTGTTTCCAATCCTGAATGTGCCTTTTCCAATGATTTTAGCTGAATCATCATTTTCGAAGGAGAATGATCCATCTCTTTCCTTTCTTAATGTAAGAAACATGTCTTTATCACCTATAATGTGTTTTGAACAACCATTATAAACATACCAACCACGTTTCTTCTTCTTAGCTTGTAGAGAGAGTGTGCATTCTTCATTTCTATATTGATTATTCTTTTTTATCCATGTCCTCTTCTGAGGTTCCTGTTTGTGACTATTGTTGTTCTGTTGTGGTTCTCTAAGAGGGACTTTCATTCTACAATATTTTTCTATGTGTCCAAAGTTGTTATACTTGTAGCATTCCACTTCAGTACTCAATGATTCAAACTTGTTGTAACTTCTTCTATGTGTTTCACAAGGCCTTCTTTGATAACCCTTTTTTGTATTACTTTCATGGTTGTTTATGTTCTTGCTATTAGCTCTGCAATTCATAGATTTATGTCCAAAATTATTGCATGCATAACATAAAAAAAAGGATAGTTTGATACATGGGAGTTGAAGATCTTCTTAAGGGAGTTACTCTTATAAATCCTTCTTCTTCCTGAGGCCTATCTATTTATGTCAGTCATTGATTCTGAAATCTCAATCTTCTTGGTGGAGAAGTGTCCATGTAATCTTGCAGGTCTCTTGCAGGTCTTCATATCCCCTTTGATTGTTTCAGCATAAATCTTTTGATATGTTTCTTGTTCTCTTATTTTGGATCTTAATCCATTTTCTGTCTTATTGTATCCAAGTCTGGAATTGTCATGATGAGGATTTTTACTGTTGATAATTTCATCCAAAGATTTTGAGTTGTTCTGCATATTTTTCTTTTGAAGATCCTTTCTTAATTTGACAATATCTGCTTCCAAATTTCCAATGATCCTATCTCTTTCTTCTAGCTTTTCTTTGAGTGATTCTTCAATTCTTTTATCTTCTATTTGAACTTTCAAATTTGTGATCATTTGTTCTAGTTCTTGAGTGTCTTCTTTCTTGTCTAGTTCTTCTTGTAGTTTATTGTTTTTCTTCTTTTCTCTTCTTATAATTTCTATGGCACATAAAAATTCTTCTTGGTAGTCAACTTATTCCTCTTAATATTATTCTTTGATGTCTTCTTTATCAGAGTCTTCTACTGCCATGAATAGAACTCTTTCTGTCTCATTGTCACTAACTTCATCTTCATCTGATGAGGAGATGTCTTGTTTGTTGTATAATATTTTCTTGAAATCTTTCTTTGTGGTTCTTTTGATTTTATATGTCTATTTTCTATTTGAGTAATCTTCATCATTCCTCTTATTTTTCTTATGAGGACATTTGTTAGAAAAATGACCAATACCATCACAATTAAAACAAATCAATGGAATCTTACCTTTATATCTATCGTTGGTTCCCTTGTTCAATCTTCTGACAAAGTTGGGCACTTCTTCATCATATTCCGAGATGTCACTGTTGCTGCTATGTTTTTTTTTCTTTTGCTTTCCATTCTTCTTTGACTTTTTGGATTCCTTGAAACCTGCTTCTTTTATATCTGGTTTTTCTTATTCAGTTCTAATTTCATATGTTGTGAAGATTACATGTAGTTCATCCATGATTATTAATTCTAGATATGCCTTTTCTTCTAGTGCTTAATTCTTAGGATCAAATCTCATATGAAGAGATCTTAGTACCTTTTGAACAATTACCGATTATTTAATTTCTTCTCCCAATCCTATGATTGCATTTACTGTTTCATCGAATCGTAAGAAGTAAGATGCAATATTCTCATCTTCCTTCATATTTAGTTGTTTGAATTGACCTCTGTAAGTTTGAAGATTTGTTTCTTTGAATTTTGAATCTCCTTCATAAATATTTTGAAGTTTGTCCCAATTCTCTTTAGCGGATTTACAATGTATAAATTTGGTGTATACCAAATCACAAAGACCATTTATAAGTGCATTTGTGGCTTTGGAATTATTTTGACCGAGTTTTATTTCTCTTTCATTTGTCGACGGAACTGCTAGTTATTTGTATCCATCTACAACTGATTGCCAAATTTCAAATTCTTGTGCATGTATATATGTTTTCATCCTTCTTCTCCAAAATGCATACTTTTGTCCATCAAACTATGGTGTTCCATTTTTATACATTGTGTTTCTCTCTGTGATCTACCTTTCAGTGGTTAAACAGATTTTTGAAGGAACCTACTCTGATACCAATTGTTGGATTACTAAGAGGGGGGTGCATCAGTAATAGACTACTTGTATCCTTTTTAACCATAAAATGAAAGTGTTATACCAATGTAGAATTATCATCCAATAGTTACAGAGTAAAGAAACAATGCACAAATGAGAAATCATACACATACACAGTGCACCAGTGTTTTTACGTGGAAACCCAAAGCGGGAGAAAACAACATAATGTTTTTTCTTATATGTCTTTCAGAAATACATTCATTGGAAGCACCAACTTCCTTTGTTTTCCAATGATAATTGGAAGAAGGCTCCAACCCCCTAGTTTATCAGGATACAACCTGAGAGAAGCTCCAACTCCGCAATTCTCTGGCTACAACCACCTATCCTTGCCCCACCCAACAAACTTGACGTAGAAGTAGAATGATGGAACGATTGTCACACAATTGTTGTGAGATATACCACTATAAAGCTGTACCAACTTGTACAACTAACCTACAGCCAACCTGTACAACTTTGGTGCAATCAATTTGTACATGAACTGAACATGTATACAAGAGATACACAACCTATAGTTATGCAGCATGTGTATGTACGTGCCCTATATGTTATGATGCATGCATATGTACGTGACCTATCTATTATGCAACCTATGTATACCCTTTGAAAGCTAGTATACAACAGATACGTGACCTGTAATTCTACAACATGTGTATGTACGCACCCTATATATACAATAACCTGCATATGTACATGTCCTATTTGTTATGCAGGCTACATATAACTTCTAAAAACTAGGGTTTTCTTTATTCTGAAAACTTCTGACCCTCTACAACTTATTTCACACAGATCTGCAACCTGTCACTATATCCAGACTATAACTGTACCCTATGCATGCATCCTTATACATAAACTTTACCCAAAGAATATATATCTCTCTATAGTCATGTGCCATATAAGTGTGTGTAATCATGAAAAAGTATAATAAAACTCACATGATCTAGACATGAAAGAATTTCTAATAGTCAACCTCTCAATACATCAACTACTTCACAAATACAAGCTCTCAACCATGTACCAAAAAAAATGTTATCCATATGCCAAGAAATACAAGATGTTCCTTAACTCTAACCAGAAGGATCAATCATAAATATTGATTATACCAGCACTATATTTCTATAGATCTGACTTATACAGAAGATCCCATACAACCAATAATCTCTCTAGGGAGAATCCTCAAATCTCCATAACCATTTCTCATCCATATATCAAAATCAACCTACTCATAGAAATAAGACACACCTTTTGAACCAATGGATATATCTGATCACTGTAGACCTTCCTGGTAGCTTGATCTCAGAATCTAGAACCTTGACATCTTCATCTTCTCAATTTTCTATGGATTTATCCTCATGTACGTGCCCTAATACACTTCCATCTCACGTATGTACGCACCCTAATACATTGTTATCCCGCATACATCTCAGAAATTAGGGTTTTTTAGTAGTCGCTACAATTCCAAAACTTTCGTCGTCAACTCTTCTTGCTACCTTAGACTTTCGCAAATTTAGATGTATCAATGAGTACTTGTAATAACCCTTACACAACAATATATATTCAATATGTTCAAGTGTGTTTAAATGAGAGACCTTTGCCTCTTATTTATACTTTCATGTAGCTTCCTCAAGGGGTTACCTTCTAACCATCTTAACCCACTTTCCTTATTTTAGGGTTAACCCACTTATAACCACTTGTACACTTAACTTAACCACTTTCCATAATTAGTAAGTTCTACATTAACTTTATTATTTAAATAATTTATTTTTCATCCTCTTTGACTTATAGTACACTTATCACTTCACTTTATTATTTAAATAATTTCTTCTTTGCACAACACTTTGACTACTTTGACCTTTTAGGGCTTATAGATGACTCATGAGGATTTTCCAACTTCACATGGCCATAACTTTCTAACCGTGAGGAGTTATGTGATGTTCCACATACCACCGGAAATGGCATGACATGTACTATCCATGTAGAATATTCTTACCTATAAATATATCAAAACTCATACCATTATCCATAAAACAAAATTGGGTCCATTACCCAAACCTTTGTGCTACCAGAATTCACTACCGGACTTTCTTCAAGGGTTGACATCAATGAAAACCAACCCAATTAATAAACATCTTGCAAAAAGGTTTTATTATCATAATGACATTGAAGGTAGATAAGGTCAGATATTAATAATAACCTTAGCTTAAGTTCTAAATTATATCAATTGAAACCTTTATCAATATCCATCTCTCATCTAATAATAATAAGGATTAACAACACATTTATTCCATATTATATCCTTGAATAATTTAATTACTTCATTCTTTATAAATAAACTTGCAAAAGAGAAAGGTTCCAATAATAATTACTATATGCTATAATTTAATAGAGTTAGTATTGTCATAACATTATTACAATACCACCAATTTCTTCAAAACATTTATTCTATGATACACTATATAATTATATATATAATCAATGAATACATTCAAGGCTCAACTTGAATAATATATATATTAAACATAAATATATATGATATTAGAGTCAAAAAGGAATAATGAAATCCTTAACAATTGTGATCAACAATTTCTCTCAAATCATGGATTATACAATATATAGAGGCCTAAGGGATTTGGTGGTTTAAAAAAATGTACAACACGATTCCATCGAACCGTTCACAAGGTTGTGTTAAATTTGCATTAACATTTCATAAGTTGTTCGAGTTCTTGTCATGATTACAATGACAAATTTGGTATAGACATATTAAATATTATTCAACGATCCTATTTACAAGGATATGTGTCATCCAAGAGTACAATAACTAAAAAATGGCTCAATATAAGAATCAATAAACTAGATACACAAGCAATGATCAGTTGTCATCTAAAACAGATCAAGGATCACTCCTCTATCTTACGTTATGGGATTCACATCTACATTGCCTCCTAAAATCATTGAGACAAGGAGTGAAGATACCTCAATAATACTAGAGATATAAGGAGGGACAATTAACTCACTGTAACTCGACGCACAGTGACCAGTTCAAAGAGGGTTTGAGGAGGTGTTACATAAGTGGACTACTACACTTAATTTCTAGAACAAAGTTACCACCTAAAGGGTAACCAAGGAGTTATGGTCGAATCATACAATTCTTCCATAACTCGAGTTACAACATCGTTAGTGAAGGAGACATTTTCTCTATCAATTGTCAAGAAGAAACACTTGGTAAGGTACGTCGATTATCTTCAATCCTATGATTCACTTTATCCATCCAGAATCAATCTTCCAACTAGTAAAACCATGAAAACTGAAAGAAAACTAACCAACTTCATTTACAAGATTCATCGAATCTCTAAGAGAAGTATGACTACAGTTCTATGCATTAGTAGTGCGTGAATCAAGATACAATTTAACCTACTCTGGTGACCATTGAAATTCAACTATCGAACAAAAAGATTGTGATATTCTATCAAATACTTGAATGAGGAATTTCATTAAAAAGTCAGGTTAGCTTGTAGAATTTGGAGGTATTATCATTGTTAAGGATGGTAAGTAGTGGGTGTTCCATCTGCTACAATTTATAGAGTATACACTAGATCGTGTGGCAAGGGATACAGTGAGGTTGATCCAATAAATTATCATCTGGACATAACAAAAACTAGGCAACCAAGAACTTCATCGAAATGTTATTCACGACTAAGCAATGGTAAGAAAATCTAGGTAATATAAATCAGTGAAATCAAAATAAGAATAGAGGTGCAAAAACAAACTGGCTTGCAATGATACAAAAATATCATAAGGAAAAATGTTTGGTCGACGATTTGATTGAAAGAAAATTATTAGAAAAACGATAACAGAGTAAAATGTTGACCTAATGTTTTTAATCACCCAAAAAATCTTTTAAATCAATTAACAAGAGTTGTAAGAAATAGTTTAATCTATATTTATTAAAACTTATATTCTCTGTGTAGTTTGAATACTAGATTTCCAGTGTTTGATATAAGAATTAAAAATACAGAGATTGAATCTTCGCATTGAAGAGGGTTGGCATCAATAGCCATATCGTTTAACTGAATAATAGTTCCATCCAAAATAGTTCATTCTCAACACAGTGAGTATTCAATTATTAAAGAAGAGTCATACGAAACCAATCTTACACCAATTACATCAACAACACACCATAAATTTCTAAAAGTTATATCTATCGATTTGCTATTATATATATATATATATATATGATTTACCTTAATTAAAAATTACCCACAATTTCCAATCGCTATCATCAACAGAATAGCGTATACATTTGATCAGTTCCTTCATTTAATTGAAAATTAGGATAACTATAAGCTCGTGTATTCTAGTTCTGGTTGCAAAATATGATTAAGTGTTACAACAACATCATAAGAATAATCGTCAATTAGCATAGGTATAATGAAAACATTCACAATATAAAACATAAATAGATTAAACTAACATCGGTTTTCAATGTACAAGTTGACATCTACTTATCAACAATTTTAAATATTAAATACTGTGACCAAATTTCACTGTAGTTGAAGGTGATCTTCAATCCAAATCTTGTGCAATAATCCTACTTTCTTTCCAATATAGATACTTCACCGGTACCTCCCATCCAACGCTAGGGGTGCTCCTCTTCCCCCTTATCCCCCCAAGCCACAAAGGGGCCACACACAAGATACCATAACACAATAGCTCCCAATCTTGCCTCGCAAGGAAGAGCTTCTAGTCTTTCTCAAGCTTGAAATCCTAACTCTCACAAGTAAAACACAATCAACAAATTTTGGCAGCATAACAATACTAAGGAAAGGCAATTCATTTCTCTTCTACTCCATTTGTTTTATAGAATTCCCCCCCATGGCACATGTCCTCATGCACAAATAAATAGCTTTTTAAGTTAATTTAATTAAGATTATTCACCCACACACTTGTCACACTCTACCCAAGTTGCACAAGTAATTACAAATTTTATTTTACTTAAAAAGTCAATTTCCCTCACATTTCCCAATGTGTTCCTATTTTTTCTCTTAGTTGTCCCTTTTTTCCCCAAATTTTCATTTAATGAGTGTCCCCTAACTAGATCTTAGTTAGAGTTGGATTATGAGTTTTCTTCTAGTTATACTAGTGGTAGGTTGACTCAATATTCTATTCCATGTGTACACCTATTATGTCATATTCTTAAATTCTTTCTATTTTAAAATCCATTTTATTAATTTCATACACACATGTGCATTTTATGCAACCTTTATTTTTGTATTCACCTTTTTCCTAGAGTTTGATTATATCTCAAATCTTTTAACTTGTGTCATAATTCCTTTAATCATTTATTTAAATTTAGACTTAGACTTAGTATTAGACTTAGGCTTAGACTCTTGTTAGGATTTTTAATTTTTAATTTACTACTTAATTAACTATTTTATTCTAACAAGGTCTAACCATTTCAATTTTTTCTAGGCCACCTAGATTTATTGACTCATGTTTTAAATTATGCAACGTTCCCTTCAAGACACACCTCCATGCTCTAAGGGTGCCACTTTCCTTTGAATGGATTTTGAAGTTTGTTCAACCCTTGCAGTCAAAACTTCATTTGGTCGACCTTGTGAGAGACTAAGGGCTTATAAGAATTAAGGATTTCACCTTATTGCATACCCCTTATAAATATTCGTGAGTGACTGCCTCAGTCTTCCCTCACGATATCGTGGACCTATCAAACTAGGTAATCATTAACCTTTAGTTCAAGCCACGGTGGGAGTGCTAGTAGTTTTTGATAGGGACGCTGCCACACCTCTCCCTCAAATTTTTATTTTATGTGCATGACCCCTTTACTCCTTATGTGAGTCATATTAGCAAGCATCGTCAATCCTGCATCCAATGACAAACAATTTGTCAATAATATATATACATAAATCATACTATAATCAATCATGTATCACAAGTGCGTAAAATGAAATACTCAATCAAAATGCAATCCACTCCCTGACTCAATACGGAGTCCAAGGAAGTCCATTGATGCCATCAACATCATAAATTGTCATGTTTCCTACACACTTAGGTTAAATCGTCAATAATATATGTCAATACATGTACATATGAAATAACATAAATTCACAATACATCACCACCTTCATATATAACTCATAATCGAAACAAAATCACAATGTTCAATAACTAGAACACTTGCACGCAAGTATCCCCAAAGAATATGTCAATAAAAGTGTGGTCAGTAGCACGAGATATTACATACACCCCCTCTTGTTTTAAACTTCGTCCTGAAGTTTGTACAGTATTTAAATGCAAGTAAATAAATGTATTTGAGATAGATATACATATCTAATCTATCAAACAAATAAGGAAATTGTTGACGCATCTCATATGCATCCTCCCATGTAGGTGAGTGTGGACTATAATTGTCCCACTAGAACTTGACTTGATCGACTATTTGACATCGTAGTTTTCATGTGCGATGGTCTAGAATGTGGATTGGTTATGCCATGAGAACACCCTTGTTCAACACCTACAAAGAAATCATGTCAATAACATGTGATGGATCACTAATATAATGTCGTAAAAGAGATACATGAAAAACATCATGCATATGCCTCAAAGAATCAAGAAATGCTAGTTGATAATCCACGATTCCTTTATTTTCCACTACCTTGAAAGGTCCCACAAACCTAGGAGAGATTTTAGCACCCTTTCCAAAATTTATCGAACTCTTATGCAGTTTTTCCAGCAAGAAAAGTCTATCACTAACCTCACAGCTGCAGTCAATGTGAAGTGCCTCAACATAGCTCTTCTTCCGATCTTATTATTCCTTAATATTTTTTCGTATCAATTGCATCTTCTCTTCCATTTCTTGGATCACTTTCAATCCCACTAAGACCCTATCCTCAAGTCAATCCCAACTCAACAACGTTTGAAACAGTCACCCGTAAATAAATTTAAATGGTTTCATATTAATCATACTCTGGTAACTGTTGTTGTAGAAACACTCTACCAATGGTAAGAAGTATTCCCAATGATTTTGTTGATCCATCACGTACATACGAATAATATCCTCTAAGACCTAGTTCATTCTTTATGTTTTTCCATCATTTTCTAGGTGATATGTTGTACTGAAATTTATTTGTGTTCCCAAAGCCTCTTGGAAACTTGTCCAAAATCATCTTGTAAACATCGATCCTCGATCAGATATGATCCTTCTTGGTACACCATGTAACCTTACATTCTTGTTGACAAATACTCTAGCAATGTATGGATCCTGATACGTCATATGCACTAGAATAAAGTGTACACTCTTCATCAGAGTTTCAACTACCACAAAAGTCAAATCATGTCGCCTCACCATCAATGGAAATCCAACGATAAAATTCATCAAAATGAATTCCCATTTCAATTTAGGAACAGTGTGTGGTTGTAACAATATTGTTGGATTTCTATGCTTAGCCTTCACTTGCTGACATTCTATACATCTCACCACATAACTAACTATGTCCTCTTTCATTCCTTTCCAGAAGAATAAAGACTTGAGGTCTACCTTCATCTTTGTGACTCTCGAATGAGCCATGTAAACTTCTCGATGAGCTTCTCTTAGGATCAAACTTCTTAATTCGTCGTTAGGTGATATGTAAATTCTATCGTTAAATATCAACAATCCATCACTATCCAATGAATAATATTCAAACTTTGGTACCATCATGGTATTTTGTCCAATACTATCATTAACTTCCTTGTACCAATCATCGTCAATCTATAAAGCTAGAATATTTTCTCAAACATTCGTCTTAAGATGTATTACTGAGAATATGCATGGTATTCGTCTCAATTCATCTACTACTTTGTTCACCATTCCTTTAATGTAATTAATATCAAAGTCATATTCGCTAAGTAATTCTGACCAACGCCTTTTTCGTGCGTTCAAGTCACTCTGAGTAAATATATGTTGCAATCCACAATGATCTTTCCTTAATTCAAATTTTCATCCAATCAAGTAATGTGTCCAAAATCTCAAGGCATATCCAATTGCTAATAACTCCAAGTTGTACGTTGCGTATTTTTCCTCATGCTTTCTCAATTTACTTGATATGTAGGCGATCAATCGACCGTCTTGCATAAAAAATCCACCTAAAACTTCCTTGGATGCATCTATGCATACCAAGAATTATTTTTCCATGTCGAGGACCTTTAGTATTCAAGTTGTCATTAACAACTCTTTAATCTTTTGAAATGCTTTCTCTTACTTCTATGCCCATACAAATTTCTTGTTTTTCTTTTGCAATTTCGTAATTGGATTTTCTATCTTCGAAAAACATTCGACGAATTGTCAATAATATCCTTCCAAACCCATAAAGATACATACTTATTGTACATTGTTGGAGCTGGCCATTCCATAGTAGCCTCTAATTTTGTTGGATCCACAATGATACCTTCACCAAATATGATATTTCCCAAGAAATGAATCTTTGATTGGTAAATATAACATTTCGATAAGTTCCCATACAAGTTGTTTTCTCTTAGACATTGTATAAGCAATATCAAGTGTTCGTCATTCTCTTCTTTCAACTGAGAATAAATCAGTATGTCATCAATAAATACTTGAACAAACTTGTCCAAGTATTCACAAAACACCCCACTCATCAAACTCATGAATACCCCTGGGGTGTTTATCAAGCCAAACGGTAAAACCGTAAACTCATAGTGTCTAAATATCATCTTAAATGCGGTCTTAGGGATATCTTATTCCTTAATCCATAACTGTTGATATCCCAGTATCAAGTCAATATTCTAAAACAACGTCTCTTCGTTCATCTGATCAAACAAATCACCAATCCTTGGTAAAGGATATTGGTTCTTGATAATAGATTTGTTCAATTGACAGTAGTCAATACAAAGTCTCCACGACCCATCCTTATTTCTAACAAAAATAAATGTAGCCCACGATGATACGCTTGGACCTATAAGTCCTAGATCCAACAAATCCTTCAATTGCATTTTCAACTCCTAAAATTCTGGTGTCAACATTCGGTATGGATTTCTCACAATCGTTTTTGTTATAGGTTTCAAATCTATGGTAAAATCAAGTTCTCTTTTTGGTGGAAAACCTGGTAGTTCCTTTGGAAATATGTCTGTAAACTCTGATACTACCACAAGGTTTTCCAATCCTTCCATATCACCCTTTTAATTAAGTGCATATAAATTCCATCCCTTTTTCATACTTTTATGTAATTGTAGGGAAGAAATAAATCTCAAGGACACTCTTTGGTTTCTTCCTAAAATTATTGTACTATGTCCCAAATCATTTGTCAATTAACCGTTTCATCTTGCAGTTAAGTATCACATCATGCGATTCCAACCAGTCCATGCCTATCAATATGTCATAAGATCCTAAAATCCTGACATAAAGACTTACCTTCAATACAAAATCAACCAAGTTAATGTTGCATTTCATAACCTTTCCTCAAACTTTTTGTTTGGTGCCCGATGTCATTTCTACGTATCTGAACTCATCCTGATCGATTGTATTTACCTTAATTCTATTTAGATATGCATTAGAAATAAATATATATGTATCACCCAGATCTATCAAAGTACAAAAATTTTGATCAACGATTGTACCTAGCATATCGAGCACTGTGGATTGGTGCTCAGCCTGATGTTTTTTCACCACTGCAAGTATCATGTGGGTCTTGCCCAAATCTACAACTATAGTGGCTCCTGATGATTCAGCCTCTTTGGCCTTCTCAATCAAACAATATCATTGGTAATGTGTCTCTCAACATCTCCAACATCGAGTCTTCGGTCCAGTGCTCTTGGTCCCCAAAGTAGAAGATTATTTCCTAGGAGTATGTGATCCTGGTATGTTTTGTTGAGCATGAATAAACTATTGCTTTTGTTGTGGATGATGTTGTTGATGCTTCTATGGTTCTCAATAAGGATTCCTCTGCTAAGGAGTATGCCATATCGGTGTCGAGAACATAGGTCCTCTAGGCATATCTATATGCCTAGAAGTCTATATGGATAGTGTTTGATGTTGTTGTGCTCTTGGTGTCGTCTATCCAATTGGTCTGGAAGGAGTCCTGCCCCAACCCCCACTTTTCAGTTCTTCCTCATCTATGAGGGCCTTCTAAACTGCATCGAGCAATGTTTGAGGCATTAGGATCCTCACCTTCACACAGATGTTGAAGTTAAGGAAAAACAAAAACTTGTTGACCTTTAACTTCTCTATGTTCAGATGTGGATAATATCTAAGTAGCTCCATGAACCTATCCTCATACTCTGATACCATACGACTACCCTATCGTAAGGCATTGAAAACATTAAGTTAGTGCTCAATGAATTCATTGGACAAGTACCTCTCCTGGAATCATTCCTCGAATAATTCCCATGAAACATCTTCCACGACCATGTTCAGTTGAGGTAGAAGTGTCTTCCACAAAAGTAGAGCGATCTCTTTTAGTTGAAATACCTCCATGTAGACTTTCATGTTGGAGGTGTAATTATGCAGTGCGAAGCACATCACCATGTTCTCCAACCATACCTCGGAAGCTAAGCCGTCCATGCCACCCCAAAACTTGAGAAACTTAAATTTCTCGAGTTCTCTGTGTATACTACTACTACCAGCTGGAGTGCATTGTGAATCGTCATTGGGCACAAACATCCTAACCTCATCCCTATCAATAAAACTGATCAATACCTCAAACAACCTCTGGAAGGATCTCATCATACCTACCACATCTCCTGCAACAACCTGCTCCTTCTCAATAGTATGATCATCTCCCCGAGGGTTTGATTCCTTTGGCGTGGATAACACTAGAGGAGGAACACCTCTTCCTACCACACCACAATGTATTCTTCCCCTACATCCTCTAACCATGATTACCGACATGTACAATTTCCAAATTTATTAGTGGTACATCTTCGGTCATTTTATTTAACACAGTGGAAGGCATAACAATCCAATGTCGCAGGGTTGAACCTGCATTGATACCATATGTAACATACGCTCTGTTAAGACATAAATATAAGTGAATGGAGCAGAGGAAATTTTTGTTTTGACTGTAACATCGATTAGGCTAAGTGTTATACTTAAATAACATATATCAAAATTACATATTTATTTCTCAACTAATTCTCTATATTGCAAGATTCAGATACATCATCATTATTATTCATATATTAACTGCATCACATAAATATAACCAAATATATATAACCACCCATCCTACCCTACAATGTTAGGATCTCCAAGAAACATAATCAACGCTCAAGTCTAGGATTCATCCGATTGATTTTGACCATTAAAGGTCTCAATACTGGGGACTGTTATGAGGAATAATGAAATGTCTAATTCCCAAACTGCAATCCTATTATGAAATACAAGACTAGAATCAACAACTATCATAGCTACAAATACTTCAAGGCACAAGAATAATCTACTTCTCAATCAATCATTCAAGAAACACTCATGTGAAATGGCGTAACATACCATTTAAAAGCACAAAAATGGTCAATAAAAGAATCAATGTTAGAATATTTGTGGGGTAACATTTAAATTTAATCATTCTACCATTCATCTAGAATACATACTCCATAATAATGATATTAATATTGTTTATTTAATAACACATAAAATCAAGGTGCATAATAATTCTTGCAAGAAGGTTATATTATCATAATGACATTGAAGGTAGATAAGGTTAGCTATTAATAATAGTACCCTTAGCTTAAGTTATAAATTATATCAATTACAACCTTTATCAATATCCATCTCTCATCTAATAAGAATAAGGATTAACATCACATTTATTCCATATCTGATCCTTGAGTAATTTAATTAATTCGTTCTCTATAACTAAACTTGAAAAAGAGAAAGGTTCCAATAATAATTACTATATAATATAATTTCCTAGAGTTAGTATTGCCATAACATTATTACAATACCACCAACTTCTTCAAAACATTTAATATATGATCCACTATATAATTATATATATAATCAACATATACATTCAAGGCTTAACTTGAATAATATCTATATTAAACATAAATATCTATGTTATTAGAGTCGGAAAGGAATAACGAAATCCTTAACAATGGTGATTAACGATTTTTCTCAAATCCTTGATAATACAATATATAGAGGCATAAGGGATTTGGTGATTTAAAAAATGTACAACATGGTTCCATCTAATCGTTCACAAGGTAGTGTTAAATTCACATTAACATTTCGTAAGTTGTCTGAGTTTGTTTCATGATTACGGTGACAAAGTCAGTATAGAAATTTTTAAACATTATTCAATGATCTTGTTTACAAGGATACATTTCATCCAAGAGTACACTAACTAAACAATGGCTCAACCTAAGAATCAGTCAACTAGAAACGCAAGAGACGATTAGTTATCATCTAGCACAGATCAAGGATCACTCCTTGATCTTAAGTGTTGGGATTCATCGCTATACTACCTATAATCCCTCAGTAATACCAGATATCTAGGGAGGTAGAATTAACCCACTGTAACACGGTGCACTAGATATCTAAGGAGGTAGAACTAGCTCGAGGAGGATTTGACGTGGTGTTACAGAAGTGGAATACTGCACTTAAGTTCTAGAACAAAATTACAGCCTGATAGGTAACTAAGGAGTTCTTCCATAAATCGAGTTACAACATCGTTAGGGAATGAGATATTTACTCTATCAACCATCAAGAAGCAACACTTGGTAAGGTCTATTGATTATAGTCATGCTATGATTCACTTTATCCATCTAAAATCAATCTTCCAGCTGGTAAAACTCTGAACACCGAAAGAAAACTAACCAACTTCATTTACAATATTCATCGAATCTCTAACAGAAGTATGACTACAGTTCTATGCATTAGTCATGTGTGAATCGGGATACATTTTAACCTACTCTAGTGACCGTTGAAATTCAACTATGAGACAAAAAAATTAAGATATTCTATCAAATACTCGAATGAGGATTTTCGTTAACAAGTCAGGTTAGGTTGTAGAATTCATGTGTACTTTCATTGTTAAGGATGGTAAGAGGTTGGCATTCCATCCGCTACAATTTACAGAGTATACACTGGATCGTGTGGCAAGGGATACAGTGATGCTGATCCAATGAATTCTCATTTGGACATAACAACAAATAGACAACCAAGAACTTCACCGAAATGTTATTCACGAATGAGCCATGGGAAGAAAATTCGAGTAATATAAATAAGTGAAATCAAAATAAGAAAAAAGGTACGAAAATAAACAGTCTTACAACAATACAAAAATATCAGAAGGAAAAATGTCTGGTCGATGAGGTGATTGAAATCAATTTCTTAGAAAAACGATAGTAGAGTAAAATGTTGAAGCGATGTTTTTAATCACCCAAGAAAAACTTTTAAATGAATTAACAAGAGTTTTAATAAATAGTCTAAGTTATATTTAATAAAACTAATATTCTCTATGTAGTTCGAGTACTAGATTTCCAGTGTTTGATATAAGAATTAAAAATACAGAGATCGAATCTTTGCATTGAACATGGTTGGCATCAATATCCATATCATTTAACTGAAGAATCATTCCATCCAAAATAGTTCATTTTCAACACAACGAGTATTCAATTATTACAACAGAGACATACAAAACCAATCTTACACCAATTAGATCAACAACATACCAGAAATTTCTAAAAATTATATCTATCCATTCATTGTTCTATATATATACGATTTACCTTAATTAAGACAGATTTAGTAGAGGAACGAACTGATTAACAATTTGGATACAATAAGCACAGAGATATGAATAATAACACAAATATATCTTCTATTGAATATTGAAATAGGTTGAAACTGTAAAACTGTGGAACTGAAACACTTGGTCGAATGGTGGTATCTATCTCTGAGAAGAGATGTGGCCACTACGCACATCCATATGAGTAGAATGAATTACAATGAGGCTCTAGAGGCCTTTTTTATATTACCCATGAATTCAAAAACCCTAGACATAAAAAAAACTAACCCTAGGAGGTGAAACGTCAAAATGCATGTGGGCCCCTATTGGTAAGTTGGTACCTCAACTTCCTAGGGTCGTAACTTTTTCATACGAACTTTGCTTTAGGCACGTGATATCCAATTGGAAAGGTATTTTAGATAGCTATAAATTCTAGCATCAAACTCTGACTTTGTCTATAGTTTGACTAGCGCGAGCCAAAAAAACACTTTTTAGGCCTCCAAAATGGCCTTGGAAGTACATCAAGATGTGATGAAATGAAAACATACAAAATAATCCAATTGGATTAGGTGAGAGGCCACCAATATCAACCTGGAAGGTGTGTAGGTCTTAAGAAAACCCCAGAAGTGTATAACCCACAATTACAAAGAAGTACAGAAGAATGTGTTGAACTAAAAATGGACAAGATGAGCCAGTTGGAATAGGTGGGTGGTCACCAAGTTCTTCTGACTACTATTATCAACAATGAAATGAATAGAGACTCATTTACCCACAATTGCGAGTGAAATAGGTGTTCCCCTTCCTCGGTTTCTTCTAGTTCGCTTGGCTAGACTTTGGTGGTAGTGACAATGGCACTGGGTTCAGCATCAATAATCCACTTCCCTCCTTCAGGATTTGATTCAGAATCAGAATTAGCCTCTGACTCAGAAGCCTTTAGTTTATCCATGAGTGACTTCTTGGAGAGACATTCTTCGATGTTGTGCCAAGGGATTTTATGGTACTCACACCATTTTTGTGTGTCCTTCTTTGTATTTTCATTTCCCTTCTTTTGTTTTGGCTTGGATTGGTCATCCTGAGTGAGACCATCTCGACTTGGTCCCTTTT
The DNA here is from genome assembly GCA_000966675.3 of Picea glauca. Taxonomy (NCBI): domain Eukaryota; kingdom Viridiplantae; phylum Streptophyta; class Pinopsida; order Pinales; family Pinaceae; genus Picea; species Picea glauca. Next base: position 677,808 of record JZKD02S1589468.1, on the reverse strand, counting down.
TCTGTGGGTTGGGGCCACGTTTTCCCTGCTTCAACTATGAGGGATTTGCAGATCCAAACTCTCGCCTTTTCTTCTTAAATTTCTGCTCGATCTTGACAGTGTATCTATAAGTCGTTCCCAATGAGGTGATGTCTAGGAACTTCATTTTTGTTTGAATGTATCTATGCAAAAAAATGCAGTATTTGAGCACCAGATGATGCTCAGAGTCTTTGATACCCAATTTGGTGCGCAGGTTATGGAAAATATTGGTGAAATATGGTACTGTCTGGTCCCTTTCTTGACGTAGGGTGGTCCATTTGGTGTACTAGTCCTAGTAGCTTCCAACAGGGTAGTATTTTTCTTTAATGGTGTCCCATAAGAAATCCCATGTAGGGTACACCACACATATTGATAATTCCTCTATGACCCTTCGCTCAGAGTAATTATCTCACTATTCTTTAACATGGGGAATGAACTTGAGGAGTGTAAAAGTGATCTTTTCCCTATTGAAAAAATTGTGGACCGAAATATATCCTTCAAGCAAATTGAACCATTTATCTATAGCATCTTCTCTATCAATCATTCAAATAATGGAATATAAAAATTTACTTGTACCTTGAAGGGGGTTTCATGGCCGCTTGATGAATATGCTTCACTTGTGGGTAGTCGTCGAAGGATATGCACAAAGTTGTCCATAATTTCATTCCTTTGTCACGCGAGGGCTTCCTTGAGCAACATTTTAATAGGATCTCCTGATCCATCATCTTTCTTTTTATCCCCCATGGGTTGTTGTCAGGATCGGCGCGAACAATCTTGCAATGGCTCGATTTGTTCGAGTCCCAACTTCTTGTACCCAAATCTTATTGGGGACATGCACAGATAAAAATAAATGAAGATCAGACTGCTCTGATACCACTGATATGGATTTAGGATCAAAATGAACTAATTAACATATCGGATACAATAAACACATATATATGAAGAATAACACAGATATCCAGTGAACAATATCTTTTATTGAATAATGAAATAGGATGAAATTGTAAAATTGCAGAACTAAAACACTTGCTCGAATGGTGGTAGCTATCTCTGAGAAGAGATGTCACTGCTATGTGTATCCTTCTGAGTAGAATGAATTACAATGAGGCTCTAGAGGGATTTTTGATATTACCCATGAATTCAAAAACGATAGACATCCAAAAACCTAACCCTAGGAGGTGAAACATCAAAATTCATGTGGGCCCCTATGGATAAGTTGGTACCTCAACTTCCCGAGGTCGTAAATTTTGCATACAACCTTCATTTTAGGCGCATGATAGCCCCTTGTAAAGGTCTTTCAGAGAAATATACATTCCTCCATCAAAATCTAACTTCTTCTACAGTTTGACTATGGCGAGCCAAAAAAAACAATTTAGGCCTCCAAAACGGCCCTGAAAGTACAACAAGATGTGCTGACATGAAAACATACAAAATAGTCCAGTTGGATTTGGTGATAGGCCACCAATATCCACCTAGAAGATGTGTAGGGCTTCAGACATCCTCAGAAGTGTAGAACCCACAATTACAAAGAAGTACAGAAGAACGTGTTGAACTAAAAATGGACAAGAGAAGCCAAGTGGAATAGGTGGGTGGCCACCAATAGCCAAATGGATCACCATAATTTCCAATCGCTACTGTCAACGGAATAGGATATACATTTTATCAATTCCTTCAGTTAATTGAAAATTAACATAACTATGAACTTATGTATTATAATTTTGCTTGCAAAATATGATTAAGCATTACATCAGGCTCGTAAGAATAATCGTCAATTAACATAGGTAAAATGAAAAAATTCACAATATATTACATAAATAGATTAAACTAACATTAGTTTTCAACATACATGTTGAGGTTTAATTATCAACGCTTTTAAATATTAAATACTATGACCAAATTTCACTGCAACTAAAGGTGATCTTCAATCCAAAGCTTGCGTAATAATCCTACTTGCTTGCCAATCCAGAGACTTCACCGATACTTCCCATCCAATGCTAGGGGTACTCTTATTTTCCCTTAGCCCCCTGATCCGCAAAGTGGCCACACACAAGAAACCGTAACACAATAGTTTCTAATCTTGCCTCACAAGGAAGAGCTTCCACTCTTTCTCAAGCTTTAAATCCCAACTCTCACAAGTAAAACATAGTCAAAAACATTTCGCAGCATAATAGTACTAAGGAAATTTAGTTCATTTCCATTCTACTCCATTTGTTTTATAGAATTTTCCCCCCTGACACATGTCCTCATGCACAAATAATTATCTTTTAAAATTAATTTAATTAATATTATTCACCCACACACTTGTCACACTCTCCCCAAGTTGCACAAGTAATTGCCATTTTTATTTTAGTTAAGAAACCAATTTCCCTCACATTCCCCAATGTGTTCCTATTTTCTCTCTTAGTTGTCCCTTTGTTCCCCAAATTTTCATTTAATGAGTGTCCCCTAACTAGATCTTAGTTAGAATTGGATTATGAGTCTTATTCTAGTTAGACTAGTGGTAGGTTGAATCAACATTCTATTCCATGTGTACACCTATTCTCTCATATTATTATTAATTTTTATTTTAAAATCCATTTTATTAATTTCATACACACATGTGCATTTTATCTAACCTTTAGATTTTTATTCTCCTTTTTCCTAGAGTTTGATTATATCTCAAATCTTTTAACTTATGTCATAATTCCTTTAATCCTTTATTTAAATTTAGACTTAGATTTATTCTTAGACTCTTGTTAGGATTTTTAATTTTTAATTTACATTATAATTAACTATTCTATTCTAAAAAGGTCTAACCATTTCAATGTTTTTTAGGCCACCTAGATTTATTGACTCATGTTTTAAATTACGCGATGTGCGCTTCAAGGAACACATTCGTGTTCAAGGGTTACACTCACCTTTGACTGGTTTTTGAATTTTGTCCGACCATTGGAGTCAACACTCCATTCGGTCGACCTTATGAGAGACTAAAGGCTTCTAAGGAATAATGATTATTCCTTATTGTGCACCCATTAGAAATCTTCATGAGCAACTGTCTCAATCCACCCTCAAAACATCCTGGACCTATCAAACTAGGTAATCATTAACCTATAGTTCAATTCATGGTGGGAGTGCTAGTAGGCTGTGACAGGGATGATGCCACACCTCTCCCTCAAATGTTTGGTTTTTGTGCATGGCCCCTTTACTCCTTATGTGAGTTGGATTAGCAAGCATCATCAAGTCTACATCCACTAAAAACACAATTTCAATAATACAGATACATAAATCATATTGTAATTAGTCATGTATCACAAGTGCGTAAAATCAAATACTCAATCAAAACACAATCCACTCCCTCACTCAATCTGGAGTCCAAGGAAGTCCATTGAAGCCATCAACATCCATAACCTGTCATGTTTCTTGTACACTCACGAGAAGTTGTCAATAATATCTATCAATACATGTACATATGAAATAACATAAAGTCACAATACATCATCACCATCATATATAACTCATAAACTAAACAAAATCGCAATGTACCATAACCATATCCCTTTCACGCAAGTGTCCTCAAAGAATATGTCAATAAAAGTGTGGTCAGTAGTACACGATGTTACACATGTAAAGTACTTTGAAAATTTTGAATTGCAAGGGGTGGTTCATGGGTCCAAGTAGGATAGAAAAAATTTTAAGTGTGACCCATTTGTAGGTCTTCATCCTCATGGGAAGAGGCCTAGACCACATGCCTATCATCCTCCCATAAAAAAAAAAACATCCAAACCTAGACATCCATAGGACACTCATAGCATTATCCCACTAGGAAGGACCTTCAAATGATGTTGGGGGAAGGGTTGGGCTTTCAGTCTCTGTAGTAGAGACTCACTAGGAGAGGGCACATGGGAATACTAGGCATTCCCATCCTAGTTCATGTGACCCTCATAGATACTCGAGTTGTGGGAAGACTTGTTATGGGACAATGGATGCCAGTGGACATGGAATTTTCATGGAGGATGTTAATATGTTTGTCATCTCTCTTTTCTTCATTGATTATGTGTGTGTCGTTTATTGCATGTTTATTGGAATGTCACATAACACATCATCATTTGAGAGTTATGGCCTTACGAAGTTGGAGGACCCTCATATGTTGGATTGAAGCCCCAAAGGGTCAAATAAGTCATAGATCTTGCAAAGAAGAAATTATTATTTAAATGATAAAGTAAAGTGACAAAGTCAAGAAGGATTATTTAAATAATAAAGTGAAGAGACAAAATCAAAGAACATTATTTAAATTATAAAGTGAGGTGACAAAGTCAAGGAGGAATATTTAAATGATAAAGTAATGGAGAACTTTCTATTTATGGAATGTGGTTAACCCTAAAATAAGGAAAATAGGTTAAGTGACCTAGAAGTGGGTTAAGTGACCTAGAAAATGAAGAGTATAAATAAGAGACAAGGGCATCTTGTGAAAAGTAGATTTTGGGAGTATCTCATGTGTATCTCTTGAGCATGAATTGAAGATCTATTCTAAGAAAGAGTGTGTGTGTGAAGAGGATCTCATGGACGCATCAAATTTTCGGCAATGTTTGAGATCTTTACGACAAAAGTCTCGGAGGTTCAGATACACTATTTTATGAGGTGTACGTAGGATACAGTGAGCTAGGGAACGTACATAGAGGTGTTGTATGAAGACATGGTGCATATTGTTGATGCTTGAGCTGAGGATAGGCTCTTGAAGACTGAATCAGGTTCCATATCTACAATCTATGGGTTCATATCTATCATTGAGACTATGGTATGGTTACATTATTGTCTGGATGGATACTCTTGATTGTTGTGTACTGAATGCTTAAGTCATTCTTGGAATGGTTGTTATGATGTAGTTTTTGTTGGCTTATGGAGTGAGCAACACTCTTATCATTCAGTGTTGATATGATTTCTATAGTATGTCGATTGCTTATACATGATTGAGTAGCATTCATATTGTGTTCTTGAGGAGCATGAGTAAGTTGTTGGAGAGCTTGGATGTGTTGTGATTGGTTATGGGTCAGATTGGACAGTGGATGTGACAGAGGAGAAAGAGTTTGAAGGACCAGAAAGATGAAGTTTCAAAAACCCTAGTTTCTGAAAGCATATGCAGGTTGTAGTGAGACAGAGCACGTACACACGTAGGATGCATTATTGACACATCGCGTACCTATGACAAATTGATATATGTCGAGGATTTTTTCCTCATTGCATTTGGTGCTAAGGATGTAAGTTGAGTCTTGCATATAGATCTGGTGCTCTTGTATATTTGTACTTTATTCAGTTGTTACTGAAAAACCCCAAGGATTGTAGTCTGTAATAAAAATAAAATTGTACATACATCTTGTGTTCTTTGTGCTCCTTGTGGTGATTATTTGTTGATGATATATTGTTGATATGTGTTCACATTTAACTGGTTATAAATGACAACAATAAGTAATGAGTAAATAGTGATTGCTAACTAATGAGTTTTGTGTAAGAGGGAAGTTGGGAAAAAGAGCTCCACACTCATTCACCCCCCCCTCTAAGTGTGGTCAGTGTGTCCAACAATTGGTATAAGAGCATACCTTCACTATAATAATTAACAAGCTTGGAGGAGATCTATAATACACACAAATGGATGATGAAGTTCCAATCCTTGATGAGGAAAACTATTCTACTTGGAGAATAGATATGAGAGTTCATTTAAAGGGAATGGGAATAGGTATTTGGAAGGCATCCATTGGTAGATCAGTTTCATTGAAGAACAATTCAAAGTTTGCAGCTCAAAGGGAAGGAAATAAGAATGATGCATTGGCTCTCAAGACCATTCTTAGTGGAATCTCAAGCCCTATCAAAGAGAGCATGGGACAATGCACTTCCGTCAAGGATCTATGGATAAAGCTAGAGGAGACATATCAAAATAAGAAAGAAGATGTTGAAGACCACTATATCAAGATCATTAAAGGTAAAGAATCTCCAAAAACTCTTGAAAACAGTATTTCTAAATGTGATATTGAAAACATTTCAAATGAAGACAAAGAATCAAGTGATGATGTTAGCACAAAGGAAAATCTTGAAGACAATTCAAATGAAGGAAAATAATCATGTGATGATGTCGGCAAAAAGGAAGATCTTGAAGATATTTCAAATGAAGGTAAAGAATCTCCAAAGACTCTTGATTGCAATGATTCAAAATGTGATGATGTTGAATTTTTATCTACAAGTGAAGAAGAAAATCTAGAAATAGTTTGTGTAGAGATTGATGGTAGTTATCCCATGGAAAGAATAGAAGAATATCTATTATAACTTCAAAAGAAAGTTGAAGATGGTTTATATGAATATAGCAATGATGATTATTACATAGAATATATCTATCTTTCGGATAAAACTAAGAAGTTTCTTAGGATGATTCAAAGGCACATCTTGAAGTGAAAGGGAATGCTCAAAGAACAAGAAGAGAGTAATAAGACTCAACTAGAAGAAAAGTAAGAAGAGATCAGAAGATTAAATAATGAAAAAGAAGATATAAAGGTAGATGATGAGATTAGCAAAAGTTTTGAAACTATTGTCCATCTCAAGACCCAAATTGAAGAATCCAAAAGAGTAGAGGAACTATTGAAAATCAAATCAATGAAAAGGAAGAGTCATGTCATAAGTTAGAAGATGAATTTGTTGATCTTAGAAAGAAAGAGGATAAGTCAAATAAATTCTTGAATAGCTCACTAATCTTGAATGAGATCTTGGAAAGTCAAAGATCACCAAATGATAAATCAAGTCTTGGATACAAGAAAGAAGCTACACATGATGAAGCAATCACCTCAAAGAAGCATGAGGTAAAGGATGAAGAAAGGGTTGCAAGTCAACCATCTACAAAAGGAAAGGAAATATTGAAAAGAACTAAGGAAGAAAGACATCAAGAAGCCACATTTACACCTCAAAGAAGATGGAAACCAAAGAAAAGGTATGAAAGAAGTTTTCATGGTCAATGTTATTCATGTAATCAATATGGTCACAAAGCTTTGGAGTGCAGATATTATGCAAGGAGAAATGAAATAAGATTTCATAACACCATAAAGTGTTGGAGATGTGATCAAGTAAGACACATTGTTGTTCACTGTAACACCATGAGATGCTACAACTGTAGTGGATTTGGCCACAAGTCCCAGGAGTGTTGGAACAGAAGAATAAATTCTATAATGAGGACTTCACATAGCATGACTAGAATAAGGAATGAAGTGAGGAAGGGAGACATATTTGAAAATATGGAATCTCAGAGATCAAGTTATGAAAAGTAGGGATACCTTTAGAAGTGGGTGAACAAGACTGAGAAACCAGAGAAGAATGGATTCCTTAAGGGAGGCTCAAGTGTGTCATATACTGAAGCATACATGGGTGACGGTGGTAAGAGTCGCGTACATATGCAGGCTGAGCTTGAATAGGTCCCATACATACCCGAGCTATCTATGTATCAGGCCACATATATGTGGTAAATCCTTGGGAAAAAGGAAATGCACATTGGTTGCAGCTTGATGTGATGGTATAACACTCTATTGTTGGGTCTCACATTGTTTGTTGCAGGTTTTGACACTGTTTTCTATAGGCTTTCATGATTCTATATTGGATTATGTAAAGTGATGATAAAAATTAATGAAAGGCCATCTTGGATGCATGGCACTAACCCATGAGTATGGATTGAGGCATTTTCTGTTGAAGAACAATGTTGGTTATGACAGTGAAGTTATGACACCTTGGTCATGTGATATATCTTGATGATGCTAGCTAGAGATGTCATTGATCTATTGAAGCATAAGATTAGCACATGTGTTGTTGGATGCTTATTATTTGTTATAGTAAATGTAGGATTGATGTTGATCTGTTGGTGTACATGGCTAGTACATATATTGAGTTTCATTGATATATCTTATGATGTATTGTTGGAATCTTACTTGTTGGAAAACGTGATGCATGCATTTGACATATGGATGGGCTACATATTGGGACATGTAGTTGGTGATTTGAAGAGGTGATCATGTTGTACATCATTGATGATCTATAGTTGATGCATGATTGGCACATTTCTAGTACATTGATAGAGGCACCTACTAGCAGTATGATTGGCACAAATTTTATGGAGGATTTGGTATACATGTATAAGGATTAATCATGTTGTGGTATTGGTGCATGGTTGATGTACTTGTTTTGTACAAGTGGGGGATACATGTTAATGTACATGTTTGGTACACTTATAGATGGCATATGCTTGATTATAGTACGCCATTGGTATTACTTGATTAGCATTACAATTGGTATTTCTTTGAGATACATGGTTATGGCACTTGGTTCATGATGGAGACATATCATGAGTGATGTGACACTTGTTTGGCATATTGGTAGATGCACATTGTTTGGTATGTTGGTAGATGCACATGGTTGGCATATTGGTGGATGCACATGGTTGGCATAGTGGTAGATGCACATGGTTAGCATATTGATAGATGCACATGTTGGCATATGGTTGATACATTCCATTGATGAGATCTTATGGCACATTGTATGGTATTTATGTACATGGTTGATGTACATGGGTGTTGTGCATGGCAAGCACACAATTGGTACATTATGTACTTGGGTGATGTTCTACTTATGATTCTCTATTTTATTTTGACATATCGTTTGTTTCATGATGGTTGGTATGGCATGAGTTTGATGCATGAATAGGCCCAAGGATCGTCATATGGTAACATATTGTTTATAGGGGGAGTCATTATTCTTCTCGTGGTTCTAGGAGGAGAAATGAGCCCTATACTTGAAGATAGAGAACAAAGGCATAGTTCCAGGGGGAGCAATGGTCATAGGGGGAGTATGAGTGATGTATCTTCAGCATTGCATCATAGTGATATCCCTTGTTCAAAAGGGGAGATATTATTCAGAGGAAGATCAAAGACATTCAGATAGGGGGAGCATCCCCAAGGAGAGTTCAAGCAGGGAGAGTATCCCCAAGGGGAGAATGACCCTTTTCCATTGATGTCAAAGGGGGAGAGATAATCACATTGATGTGATTGATGTTTATTTATGGGGTGAGATAGTCACATTGATATTTTTGATGAATATTGATATAGAGCATGACTTGTCTACATGTTGACATCAATGATTGGTGTTGACATCAATGTTGGTATTTCCATCAATGCCAAAGGGGGAGATTGTTGAATCAGGTTGTCATTGATGCCAAAGGTTTGATTAATTGATGTCAAAGGATTGATGTAGGATTGACGTCAAGTGATTGATTGATGTCATTGATTGATGTCAAGTGATTGATTGATGCCAAAGGATTGATTGATTAATGATTGATGTAATATGTATTGTTCTTGATGAATAATTATTGTCTTATCATGGATGATAAGGTGTACAAATGGATGAACTCCAAAGTGGTGCCCTTATGGTGAAAGACCTCATGAGAAGACACTTTATGATTGAGTTATCCTTGAAGTATGCTTGGATAACCCATGCTTATATGTGGAATAATGAGATGAAGATCAATGAAGTTTTTGGTGAAACTATCCTAAATGGATATTTCTTGTCATGCCATTTCTGGTGGTATGTGAAATGTCACATAACTCATCATGGTTTGAGAGTTATGGCCTTACAAAGTTGGAGGACCCTCATATGTTGGCTTGAAGCCCCAAATGGTCAAAGAAGTCAAAGATCTTGCAATAAATAAATTATTATTTAAAAGATAAAGTAAAGTGAAAAAGTCAAGAAGGATTATTTAAATAATAAAGTGAAGAGACAAAATCAAAGAAGATTATTTAAATGATAAAGTGAGGTGACAAAGTCAAGGAGGAATATTTAAATGATAAAGTAATGGAGAACTTTCTATTTATGGAAAGTGGTTAACCCTAAAATAAGGAAAATAGGTTAAGTGACCTAGAAGTGGGTTAAGTGACCTAGAAGATGAAGAGTATAAATAAGAGGCAAGGGTCTCTTGTGAAAAGTACATTTTGGGAGAATCTCTTGTGTATCTATTCATAATGAATTGAAGATCTATTCTGATAGAGAGAGTGTGAGGAGAATCTCATGGACGCATCAAAGTTTTGGCAATGTCTGAGATCTTGACGATAAAAGTCTCGGAGGTTCAAAAACCCTAGTTTCTGAGGTGTACACAAGCTACAGTGAGTCAGGGCATGTACATACACATGTTGTATGAAGATAGGGTGCATACAGTTGATGAAGTCATGGATATTGATGCTTGAGCCGAGGACAGGCTCTTGAAGGTTGAAGCAGGTTCCATATCTGCATTCTATGGGTTCAGATCTGTCACTGAGACACTAGTATGTTTACATTATTGTCTTGATGGATACTCTTGATTTTTGTGTAGTGAATGCTTAAAGAATTATTGGTATGGTTGTTATGATGTGGTTTGTGTTGGTTGATGGAGTGAGCAACACTCTTATGATTCAATGTTGATATGATTGCTATAGTATGTTGATTGCTTATACATGATTGAGTAGCATTCATATTGTGTTGTTGAGGAGCATGAGTAAGTTGTCGAAGATCTTGGATGTGTTGTGATTGGTTATGGGTAAAATTGGATAGTGGATGTGACAGAGGAAAAAGATTCTGAAGGGATAGAAAGATGAAGTTTTAGAAACCATTTCTTCTAAAAGCATACGCAAGTTGTAGTGATCCAGAGCGCGTACACATGCAGGCTGCACTACTAACAGGTCACATACCTGTGATAGATTGATATTTGTGGAGTATTGTTTCCTCATCTCAGTTGGTGTTGAGGATGTAAGATGAGTCTTTCATATAGATCTGGTGCTCTTGTAGAGTTGTAATCTATTTAGTTGTTGCTTAAAAACCCCAAGGATTGTATTACGTAATAAAAAGAAAATTGTACATACATATCGTGTTCTTTGTGCTCCTTGTGGTGATGATTTGTTGATGATATATTGTTGATATATGTTGTTGATATGTGTTCACATTTAACTAGTTATAAATGACAACAATAAGTAATGAGTTAATAGTGATTGGTAACTAATGATTTTTGTGTAAGAGGGAAGTTGGGAAAAAGATCTCCACACTCATTCACCCCCCCCCTCTAAGTGTGGTCAGTGTGTCCAACATAGACAAGTTACTTTTCAATAATTTAGAGGATATTAGAACTACCATGGATTCCTTATTAATAGCTTCATCATTTTCTATTATTTTGGATATGAGGGAAGATTCAATGATGCATACCAACTCTTCCACATGTATATTGTTTGAGACAACCACAAAATTCAACCCTTTTTCTAAATAATTGTTTGCTATTGTGTCCAACATGAACTTATTCTATGGCAATATAACTTATATGGTACTAATATGCTTGTGTTTTATAATCTCAAGTTCCAAGTGGATTTTTCCCAACTCTTTAGCTAATATAACAAGATCACCACAAGTTCACCTTATCTAATTTTTTTATTAACATTGAGCTTAGCATGGTGAATGTATCCTCATTCATTTATTGAGAAGACGTTTACACTTTGAAAATATGGGTCTGATACCACTATGGACACTTTTTTTAAAGAAGTCTAGGTTTATCATTAATTTCTCCCTCCTTGTTCTCAAGCTCTTGAAAAACACGACATCTCACATTGTATCTCTTCGATGGTGGTGTTATCAAATGAATTTGTTGTCAAGGGTTGCATGTAATTGTTTTTAATACCTCAGTTTTCACCCTTTCTCCATATCTTTCTTTTTCTGTATTCCATTCCCATAGTTTTCTCCCTTTTGATTGGTAAAGTCAGTTTCTCTTTTGGTTTAAGGACCTAGTTTCTCTTGGTGTCTTTCTTGACTGAGTCTCAGCCATAAGTTTTTATGTTTCTCTCGAAGGATAAACACTTATCAAGATTCAGTTTCAAAGTATTGGTCGCTTGGTTTTCCTGAGCTCACAACAAGTTGTCCAAGTCCTTTGGCGATACATGTGATAACTATGAGCACAGGAAAACAAGCAGGTGAAATTTTCAATAGTAGAAATCCCATCTACAGTTCAATTTAGAGCCATCTCTAAGCCCAGTTTGAAGGACGTTATAGTTGGTAGGAGGATAATCTTTAGCGGGGGTGCTAAAATAGCAGGTGCGCCTAGATCATAGATCGCAAACAGATCAACGACCATGCTTTATTTCAGGGCCACAACATGCTCAGGCATTAAAATACTTGAGCAGGCCAAAATCTAAACCACGGTATTGTGGGAGAGCTACGTGGAACAAGGTGGTGAGTTTCAGGACCAAAATCGGTGTGGGTCCAAACTACTTTCGACGGCCCAAAATAACGTTCTCTTTTAGCGCCAAATCCAATAGCAGCATGTGGTCACCCCCTATTCGTCAAGTCTCATCCCAATCCTGAGATGAAAGAAGTTAATGAAAAAGGACTGGTAGTTGAAACCTTGGCTCAATCCATAAATAGAAGGCATGGATGTGCTTTCCATGCAGATAGAACTATTAGCCTGAGGTACTACGATGGATGGTTTTTCCTGTAGGCCCATGCTGATCTGAGCTTGCGTCTAACATAAGGATGCACAGATGAAGAGCCTTGGACGGGATGGCTAGATGAATATCTTGGAGGTTGTCCACTGATCTGAGTATAAATAGAGAAGTTTAATAATTTTTTAGGGGTCTATGGTTGAGTAGAGCTCCCTATTTTGTAATAGTTTGATAGCAGAATTTTTCTCTGGTTATGTATGATACCTGAGACTTTATCATTAATAGAAGTTAGTTTCTTTCACTGTATTTTTTCCTATTGTGTTGAAAAACTTGTGCATGGATGATTCAGGCGAGATGTTTTAGTTGTATTGTAATGGAGGTTTGATTATAATGTTGTTATGATTTGTTTCAGTATTTTCTTTCACTGTCCCATTTCCTCTTATGCTAAAATTATCCTGCATGGATGATCCAAACGATATGTTGTAGTTGTATTGTAATGGAGGTTTGATTATAATGTTACTATGATCTATTTCATTATTTTAAACTTAAGTTCAAGAGTGCTTGTGTGCCTGATTTATTCTATACCAAGTTGCTTGAAGTCCGAATGATTATTGCAGACTTGTCCACTCTCCTCACTAAATCTTCCTCCTTATCACCTTTAACCTTAAACCATTATCTGAAGTTAATGAGAACCTCATTTGCTTATGCATTGCTAGTCTAGTTTTATATGTTAAACATTCTTATGTTGGGCTTTGTCCATTCAACCTCCACTCATAAACCAACCTCCACAAACATTTTGATGAGTACTGGTCTTATATTCTAGTAGTACAAGGGTGGCTCTTAGTGCTAACATTAATGGTGTCGTTTCCAGGGATGGAGGTGAATATATCTTCCCTAAGAGAACAACATAGATCCATCTCTTGATGGTAGACAAGAAAGGGACACATAAGTTGATTGTAATTATCTACCTTGTGACTCCACAACCAGAGACTCCACTGGGGAGGATCATGTTGACAAAATATGACCATACGAAAGGGGATGACCATCTATCAGCTTATGAGATTTCTCCATGAAATCTTGTTTTTCTTTATCATCTCATTTGTCTCTTTCCCTTTACGTATCAAAAGGATTATCCCTTTCTTTGTTTATTCATATGATCATCAACCTTCCTTTATATACTCATCCTTGGAAGAATAATACATGCCTTCTTCCTGTGTTGTATATGTTGATCTTGTATCTTCACCTCGGCCTATTCATAAGGATGAGCTTTGTATTGAAATCCCTCTTGAATTTGATCACCCTTGTAACCTTGAGGAGGTTGAAACTGATTCAAATCCTTCTCTTATCTCATCACCTTCTATTGTTACTGTTGAACCTTTCCATGAACTTTTTAAACCTCATATCCAACCCACTAGTTTTGAAACTAGAATCAGAGACAAGATGTTTAAACCTTTAAGGATGTCATATCACCTTCATCGTTATCCTCTTGATTTCCTTGAGTATCTTCCTTGGTTATCTGGGGAAGGTAATTTTACAGCTAAGAGGCATTTGGATGCCTTTGAGAACTTTGTTGATCAGTTTGAGATAATTCATGATGATGTTACAATGATTTTTTTCTCCAAATCTTTTATCAGAGATGATGTTGTGTGATTTAAGGGTTTGAGAGTTGATTCCATTGGTTCTTGGATCGAGCTATGCAATGCATTTTTAAAGTGTTGGGGTGAGAACAAGTCCCTTGATCAGTACTTGGATGAGTTTAATGCTTTGAGGAGAGGGGAAGAGGAATCATTGGTTGTCTTCAACAAGAGGTTTTACAGTGTTTATCATAACATGCAAGTAGAAATTTGACCTTCCGAGACTTCTTGCATGGTATACTATGTTATGGCTCAACATTCAGAGCTTGTTCTTCTCTTGAGAGAAAGGAAATATTCATATTTAAAATGCTTATTTGAATATGTTGAATATGTCGAGGAGAACATCCATGCTAGAAAAAATATTTGAGAGTGAGTATATTTTTAAAATCTGCATACACAGGATGAGCAACAAGAGGATTGTCAGCATATTTCAAATTTGTAGCAAAAAGACAGTGAGTATGAATCATATCTCGAAGAACAACAAGGTTGTAAGTATGTATTACATTTGGGGATAGATTCTTCAATATGTTCAGATTTTCCTTTAGACAAGGATGCATGTCATGTTTATAACTAGTTTCTGAAATATTTTGATCATGAGGTAATATATGATTGTGTAGATAATCATATGTTCCTAGTTGAGAATTATTAGTATGATTTAAATTCTGTTGTGCAATTATCTCATGATCATTATTTTAAAGAAGAAGATGTCTCTCCTGATGGCCAAGATCTGCTTATGAAAAAGCAATAAATTTATCAGTTTTCAAGTAAAGAGGCATTCATGGATGAGAATTGTTTTCATGAGGATCAATAGGCTTCTAATCTTGGTTTCAAAGATTCATTTGCATCTTTGTTGGAGTAAAGTTTTTCATATTTCTAAAAATTTCAGATTTCATTTCACCATCATTCATGGGTGAGTATGGTTTTCTGAGGGATTCTCTATCACTATTAGTATATTTCCATTTTTATCTATTGATTAGTGATAGAGACAAGATCATCTCAGTATTGGAATTACTTGAATGGATACTATGGAAATATACTTTTACTTGACCAAATTGCATACTTGGTTAGAGGTAGGGTAGTGTAGGAAATAAGCTCGATTCTTGATCGTTTTCTTTCCTTCAAGTTTGTAGTAGGTAATAAGATCTCTTCCCGAGCCTTGTTTTCCTTAGTTTATAGCAGGTCTTTCAGTTTTCTTAAATAAGTGGAAATTGTTAGCAGTGTTTGGAGGTTGGTTACAAAGATGACTCCATAGCCCAATGGATAAGGCCATTGAAACTGTGTGTTCTTGGTAGCTCATAGGGAGCATGCCATCCCCTGTGGATCCAATTTTATCACATGAATTTGTTGTCAACGGTTGCCTGTAATTACTATTAATACCTCAGTCTACACCATTTCCCCATCTCTCTCTTTTTCTATATGCCAGTCCCAGAGTTTTCTCCCTTCTGACTGGTAAACTTGGTTTCTCTTTTGGTTTAAGGACTTGGTTTCTCTTGGTATATTTCTTGAATGAGTCTTGGCCTAAAGTTTTTCTATTTCTCTTGAAGGATAAACACTTATCAGGATTCAGGTTCAAATTGTTGGTCACCTGGTTTTCGTGAGCTCACAGCAAGTTGTCCAAGTCCTTTGCTAATACATGTGATAGCCATGAGCACAGGAAAATAGATGGGTGCAATTTTCAATAGTAGAAATCCCCTATGCAGTTCAATTTATCATCATCTCTAAGCACAATTTGAAGGACGTTATAGTTGGCAGGCAGATAATATTTAACAGGGGCGCTAAAATAGCAGGTGTGCCTAGATCGCAAATCGCGAACATATCAACAAATACACTTTATTTCTAGGCCGCAACATGCTCGAGCATTAAAATCCTTGAGCGAGATGAAATATAAACCACAGTATTGCAGGAGAGCTATGTGGTAGAAGGTGGTGAGTTTCGGGCCCAAACGCAGTGTGGGTCCAAACCACTTTCGACAACCCCAAAATCATGTGCTCGTTTAGCGTCAAATCCAATAGTAGCACGTGGTCTCCCCCTAGTCGTCAAGCCTCATTCCTATCTCGAGGTGAAAGAAGTTAATGAAACAAGACTGGTAGTTGAAAACTCATATCACTCCATAAATAGAAGGCATGGAGGGTTTGGTCGTGGAGACATAACTGTCAACCCAAGGTACTACAATGGAAGGTTTTACCTGCAGACCCATGCTGATCTAAGCTTGTGTCTGACAGAAGGATGCACAGATGAAGATCCTTAGAAGAGATGTATGTATGACTCTCTTGGCAGTTGTCTACTGATATGAGTATAAATAGAGTAGTTTAAGAATTTTTTAGGGGTTGATGGTTGAGGAGAGTTCACTATTTTTCAATAGTTTGATAACATATCCATTCTCTGGTTATGTATGATACCTAAGACTTTATCATTAATAGAATTCAGTTTCTTTCACTATCTTGTTTCGTATTGTGCTTAAACACTCAAGCATGGATGATCCAGACAAGATGTTGTAGTTGTATTGTAACCGAGGTTTGATTATAATACTACTACGATCTATTTCAGTATTTGGTTTCGCTATCATGTTTCCTCTTATGCTGAAATTCTCGTGCATGGATTATCTAGATGAGATGTTGTAGTTGTATTGTAATGGAGGTTTGATTATAATTCTACTATGATTAGTTTCAGTATTTTAAACTTAAGTTCAAGAGTGCTCTTGTTCTTGAGTTCTTCTGCACCATGTTTCTTGAAGGCTGAATGCTTATTGCAGACTTGTCCACTCTCCTTGCTAAGTCTTCTTCCTTATCACCTTTAACCTTAAACCATTGTCTAAAGTTAATGAGAACCTCATTTTCTTATGCATTGTTAGTCTAGTTTTTTGTGTTAAACATTCTTATGTTGATATTTGTCCATTTGAACTCCACTCATAAACCAACCTCCACAAATATTTTGATGGGTACTGGGCTTATCCTCTAGTAGTCTGAGCGTGAATCTTAGTGCTAACATGTGGGATTCAATAATTGAATTCCAATAATTCATTAACATGAGTGTAATATTTAGCAAAGGATGAAATTTACATTAAGGTTTTTAAACCCAACATTTTATAATTCAAAAATATGAGTCCATCTTTGGTGGATATTCAATGTTGGTTATTGATTTGAGAAGAAATGATGAACATGTAGGCCAATAATATGCTCCTATTCCCCACTAATTTATTTGGTTGCATAATGAAGAATCATGGCATATTGGTCATTTTCCTTGCATGGGGTACCTCATTCCTCCTACAAACTTCATGAATTTGTTTTCCAACTCTTCCTTAGTCGCATAATATTAGGATGTAGTCCTCAACATTTTAATTTTTTTTAATTTTCTTATTTCTTTTTTAAAAGAACACAATAAAATAAAAAAAACCGGTTTAAGCCCTGATACCAACTAGTAGTGTTCAAGAATGAAAAATAGAACAATTATTTTAACTATGGAAATAACCCAAAATATAAACAATGTTTAAGAGGCACAAGCAAGAAAAAATAAGGGAGTTTGCACACCCAAGGGTGTTGTATGCCTACAAATTTGAGTAATGCAAAAATATGTCTCCAATAAATACCATAAACTAGTTGGTTGTATTGATAAAATGATAAGAGAGATACATATGAGATGGGAGAAACCTCTATTTATAACAACAATGTTGCAAAAACTCTAACTTTAGAATTATGTCATTATTTAAGTGACTAGGCCCTTATTATATCAAAACATTGTTTTTACAATTATAACATATGAAATCATAAACATGTACATATAAAAAAACTCATGTACATAGAGTGTAATATATACTAAGGATATTGTGGATAGGTACACAAAACTATTCTTATTTAAGTAATAAATTTTTTGTCTCTTGTGCATATTTATAGTTCTAGTTGGTTATAAGGATGGCCTCCATTTTGGCTCACTAGGTTATTATAGTATCCTATTAGATACTTCCACTACCCCATTTGTATTTTTTTGGTAATTCATTCTCATTTTGAGGTGGTTATTGGACTTAGCTAAAGTTTTAGGGAATTTTGGGATGGTTTCCTAGTGTAGGTGGGGTTTCTTTGCCTCATTGTAAGTTGGTCTCAAAATGGTTTCCATCTTTGTCCTATGATTTGTATTTTCCTTCATTGTATCTCATTCTCTGTTAATTTTTTCATAAGTGGCCTTTTCCATGTCAAATAGTGCATCTACACAAACTATTAATGTAGTTGAATCAATACTTTTCATGGATTGTTCATTTTTTAGGATTCTATGATCTATAAAGTTATTATTCTCTATACTATTTTCAACATTGACATGTGCAATACCTAAGTTATTGTTACGTAAACTTAAGGGGTCTAATTCAAAAATTATTCCAAAGGCTTAACCTATATTGCTAAATAAAATCTCAAGTCAACTTAGTCATAATCAAAATTATGTGAAAATATCAAGTCAACTTATCTTATTTTGAGAAATCTACCCTTCTATTTATATTGTTTCAAGTATTCCTAAAATATGATGAAAATTTTCCATACACTCTTTTTTTGTAGAAGGTATCTTAGAAATTCATAATGTACATGTGTAAGAAGATAATTGTTGTGTTTCTACACATTGTTTATGAGAAATCATGAGAAATAAATTGTAATGTTGTTGTGTTTCTATAGGTTTTGATTTTAGAGAGTGATGAACCATGTCCACCTATGATGGATATATTTCCCCATTCCTAGGTATTATGTGTCGAGTTAAATCTTATTTTATTGTGAAATTTGTTATCTTATTTTGGTTGAATTTTATACTTTTATACTAATAAAATATTATAAATGTTTATTCATGATGGTTCACTTTTAGTCAGGTCACCACTACCAACATTTGCTCATTCACCAATACCCCCATTCCACACATCATTTGTGTGAGGCTACAGGGAAGGTCTAACCATTGGCCACCCTACCTTAGGACTTGGGATACCATTTTCTTGCCCTACGGTACTACAACCCATGGTACAAACTATGGGTGTTTTTCATCACCCACCCCCACCAACTTTTACATTCCTTCCATCCACAGTGGTTGCACTCATATTCCACCCACCAGCTTGCCTTCTTGTATCCCTCACTATTGTTGCACCAGTCCACCCTATTTTATCCCATGCCATCTCATCCATTATGGCTTCACCAATTCCCCCTCATACATCCCCCCCTTGCATCATCCGATATGGCTATCAGAGTCAACCCTATACAAAATTTTGTCTCGTAGTATAATTGATGGGTCCAAATGGCCTGTCAAACAGGTAAGGGAGAACACCTTATGGCATGTCTAGATTAGACCTACTCTCATTTTGTGTAGCGTTTTCGACCATTATGTATGCATGTTTGTCACTAAGAATTAAAATAAGAAAAAGGGGAAAGACAATGAACTATCCCACAAAAAGTTCTAATTAATTCTAAACCTACTCTAAACTCAAAGAAATGTAATTTAATATAACTACTTATAACCTATCATGTAGGATCAAAATTAATAGATGAGAGTGCAGTTTAAAAATGATATTTTGACAACAGAAATAGTTCATGGAAGCCAATAATAATTTAAAATGATATTATTTCAGATATCATCTCAAAAATTTGAAGAGGAGACTTGTAGCATCATCCATGTACTCATTATAAACCACAATAGAATAACCATTCTAAATATTAAGCACATAAATAGTTCATATGATCAGCAATTAGAAAAACTTAAACAACAAATATATTTGTAGAGTAGTCCCACAAGAATTTGAAAAAAAATATAACTTCAAAATGCCTTATGCTCTTCATGTATTAATAAATAAGATTATTATTAGTCTATACAACATGTAAAACTCCCTTGCTACATTCAATGATTTCTCTTTTATAAGACAAGAGAGACTCCTCAGTTCTCGCGACTATTCACTTTGATTTCTCTTTTGTCATTTTCTATTTTGAAATTATTTTTCATTTTCATAAATGAAAATGTGAGAATTATAAACAAAACATGAAGAGACTCTTGAGTGGTTATTCTATCCCTAAGGAATTTCATAAATGATATTCATTTAAAAATTATTAATTCTTCATGTTGGCGTTGTATTCTTCTCTTTGAGTTATTATGGACATTTCTAGTGTCATCTTGGTGATTAAGATCATATGATATTCTTATCCTCAATATCATGCTTCCATCATTCTCTTGCAGGTCCAATCTCGACTCTTGTAGCTTCAAATATGATTTCCTGGACATACATAACCCATTTTTCGATTAAATTTTGGCCTCTTTTATTTTCTACATTTTTTGAGAATTTCCACCATAAATTTATCAATACTTGTTGTATTATATTTTTTATTCTCTCTCTTATAGCTTTTCAATGAGCTATCCTGGGCCTGATTTCATTCCATGTAGCTCCATATATGGTCATCTGAAGTTTTCACAATCAATTTCCCCTGCAAATTTGTAACCTTTTTTTTCATGTTTTCTAATATCATCTGTCACTTGTTTGGCATGAATCCCCCCAATGTATTCTTCGTCTTGATATTGTTCCAAAAAGGTATCCTTGGATCAATTTTGACATCTATAGCTCAAGATATGTTCATTTGAAAATCGATGCTCAACAACCCCTAATTTTATTGTGGGTGAATCTGGGTCGTCGATCTTCAACCTAAAAACCATTGTACCACATGCATAAGGTAATTCAAAACTGAATGGTTAATATAGTTTTTAGTTCCGTTAGTTGATTTGTATAAGAACCTAGAGAAGGCATAGGACCTAGGGCTTGTGTTATAACGTTTT
The DNA here is from genome assembly GCA_000966675.3 of Picea glauca. Classification (NCBI taxonomy): domain Eukaryota; kingdom Viridiplantae; phylum Streptophyta; class Pinopsida; order Pinales; family Pinaceae; genus Picea; species Picea glauca. Next base: position 656,927 of record JZKD02S1589468.1, on the reverse strand, counting down.
CCATTTATCCTAGTGAAAAATAGGAATTAAATAAAAAGAAATCAAATAGGAAAATTATAAAATTAACTAAAATGACCTACGTGAAAATAAAATTAAAAAAAAGTACAAATGATAAAATCAAAATGTAATAAATAAAAAATAATAAATATCCCCCCAAATTCGTGGAATAAAAAATGAAAAAAAAAAAACTAAATATCAAAATATTCCCCCCAACATGAAATATAACCTAAATTCCAAATAAAAGAATTAAAAGATTAAAAATTATGGGTTTTCGATGGCTTCTTGGGATGTCTTGTCTAGGGATGGTAATTGCACGTATTCCTCCCACTCTGATAGGCTATCGGAATGAGTCCATTCCAATGGGATATCAGAGTGATTCCACTATGATGCACGTGGTCAAGATGTGAATACTCAGATGGATTACCTCCCTCCTTCTGATGAAGTCTGGTTCCTATGGGTAAAACCTTAATGCAATATAATACAACAAATTTGAGTTATTACACCATTCCGATGGGTAATAGATTACAATGGTAAATTTTACATGTAAAAAATTATAAAATCTTCAAAAAGGCTCATCACTCTAATGAGCGATAAAAAATTTAACATATTAAACCTTGTAAAAAATTTCGATTGATTATCACTCCGATGAGCTTCAGTCCGATGGACTCTCGCACTCCGATGAGCTCAAGTCTGATGGACCATCCCACTCTGATAAATTACCATCAAAATCTTATGGTTGGGGAGGGAAAGTTAAGGAATTATGGGTGAGCTCCAATTGGCTCATCGCAATAGTGAGGATGGGTTAATTTCCCCCAAAAAAACATTAAAATAATACCAAACCCAATGGAAAAATTAATATAATAATGTTAAGGTTGTTCCAAGGCCTTTGGGAGGATGGGAGTATAGATTCCAATAATTAATGGAGGTTGTTTCTTAATGGAAATTTCCCATGGAATTTACCATTGGGTGAAGATGAAGACCAATGGGAAAAATCCTGGAAAGAAGTCCCATGAAATATTACGTTGAATTTTAATGAGTGAGGAAAAAAATGAAAAAGTTAAATTAAATGAAACTAAAATGAAATCAAATAATAAAAACAAAATGAAATAATACATACTGGGACTCATTTCAAATTTTTTTTTAAAGTGAACTTGATTTTCCCCATGTACAAAATAAATATAAAGAGTAACTCTAGGGAAAACCATGGGGAACAAAAAACCATGGGAAATTACCATGTGCAATCAAACCATGTGGTTTTGCAAAACCAAGCATAAAATACAAATGGAAATAAATAAATACAAGAATACAAATAAATAAATAAATAAAATTTAAAATAAAAATATACAAAAGATATAAAAGAATAAAAATAAAAATTAGGGAAATAAGGCCAAGTTTCACTTGAGTCACGGTTTCATGGCCGTCGTGGTTCCACATTAGTAAAGGTTCCACACTTAGGGACCCAAACAATATGAGTAAGGTATACCATGTAGATTTGAAGTAACCGAGCATCAAGGCGAGTAACTATGTCATATGGCGATCACAAATTATCATATTTGGATGCGATGAATGGATAGAAACCAAGGGGAAAAAATGACATGTCACATGACAAATCAACGTCACAAATAATTACAAATGAACCATGAAAAAGGGGAAAAATATGATACATCATGTGACAAATTAATGTCATAAATAATGATTGATATGATAAAAGAGATTGATGCCAACCAAGCGCAGGGTACATGTCAATCCAGTCAAGATGAAGATCTCTGAGGGTGTATATGATGAGATTTCAAGGAGAGGGAATATGATCATATCAAGGGATATGTTATTACATTAGGCTACAATGTGTGAAATTTGTTACGAAAAATAGAGAGAAAGCATTGGGAGATGACACAACAAGGTTCCACATCCAAAAGGATCAATGGGTCTTTGGTATAGGTTTTTGGAGATAGGGAGGTCAGAATAAGAACCCAATAAATATCAATATGAAGAATCTCATGCCTTTTATGCCTTAGGAATATCACAAGGGACTTCACTCAGTCAACCCAATGAGACAAACTTGATGAGGGGAGCCTAACAAGGATCAAGGTTCTGGATAAGGATGAAGGTCATAACCTCATCAATGCAAAGGTGATAGGGATAAAAATGACTGAGGTTTTGGAAAGACAAGACTTAGTTCTTAATGTTGATTACTGGAATTAAATGATAAACAGGATACTCATGGAGATAAGTCTAGGAAAGAGGAATAATATCAAGGGATTCCCCCACATGCATTTCAAGGCTAGAGAAGTCATGTAAAGGAAATGACCTTGTGAACCTGCACCTGCAACCATAAAAAGGATAAGATCAGTTATGCAATTAAGAAGACACTTTCCTTTAGACTATAAACATTGGATTCCTTGCCTTCAACAAACTTATAAATGGGTTTTCATGGGTGGTTGTAGATATGTTTCTTGAAAATTCCATGTGCCAAGTCTCAAACTCAAGGGAAGTATTAGTGATCTTGCAATTCAAGTCAAGTGTTTGAAACTATAACATACTGCTCTAATGAGAACACTTTTATTGACATATTATTTGAGGACACTTGCGTGAAAGTGATCTGGTTATGGTATACTATGATTTTGTTTTGATTATGGGTTATATATGATGATGAGGATGTATTGTGACTTATAGTTAATTTGATGCATATGTATTGACATATGATATTGACCATTTTCTTGAGTGTGCAGAACACATGACAAGTTATGGACACTGATGGCATCAATGGAATTCCTTGGACTCTGGATTGAGTTAGGGAGTGGATTTTATTTTGTTTGATTATTTCATTTTGCGCACGTATGACATACGATTGATTACAGTATGATTTAAGTATATGGATTAATGAAATTGTTTTTGTCATTGGATGCAGGATTGACGATGCTTGCTAATCTGACTCACATAAGGAGTAAAGGGGACATGCAAAAAAACCATACATTTGAGGGAGAGGTGTGGCAATGTCCCTCTCACAGCCTACTATAAATCTCGTCATGGAATGAACTATAGGCTAACTATTACCTAGTTCGATAGGCCCACGATGTCACGAGGGAGAACTAAGACAATCACTCACAAATATTTTTAAAGGGCACACAATAAGACAAAATCATTATTCCTTAGAAGCCCTTAGTATCTCACTATGTCAATTGAGTGGAGTGTTGACTCCAGGGATTAGAAAAAATTCCAAAACTAGTCAAAGGCGAGTGGCACCCTTGGAGCACGGAGGTGAGTCTTGAAGGGAATGTCACATAATTAAAACTTGAATCAATAAATCTAGGTGGCGTAGAAAACATTGAAATGATTGGACCTTGTTAGAATAGAATAATTAATTAAACAATAAATTATTAATTATAAAGCATAACAAAAGTCTAGACTAAATCTAAGTCTAAATTTAAATAAAGGACTAAATGAATTATGACATAAGTTAAAGGATTTGAGAATATAATCCAAATCTAGGAAAAGGGGGAATAAAATTTAAAGGTTTGTTAAAATTCACATGTGTGCATGAAATTTATAAAATGGAATCTAAAAATAGAAGAAATAATAATATGAGAGAATAGGAGTACATATGGAATTGAATATTGAGTCAACCTACCACTGGTCTAACTAGAGGAAGACTCATAATCCAACTCTAACGAACATCTAGTTAAATAAAAATAGAGACACTCTAACTAGAGACACTCATTAAATGAAGATTTGGGGAACAAAGGGACAACTAAAAGAAAAATAGGAACACATTGGGGAATGTGGGGGAAATTGGATTTTTAAATAAAATAAAATGGTAATTACTTATGAAACTTGAGAAAAGTGTGACAAGCGTGTGGGTGAATAATCCTAATTAAATTAATTAAAAGGATAATTAATTGTACATGAGAACATGTGTCTTTGGGGGGGTTCTTCTATAAAATAAATGTGATAGAAGGGAAATGGATATTTTTTACTTTTCTTGGTAATGTTATGGTAGAAAAAGTTTGTGGAATGTGTTTCACTTGTTAGAGTTGACAATTCAAGCTTGAGAAAGAGTGGAATCTCTTCCTTGTGAGGTAAGTTTGAGAGCTATTATTTTCTGGTTTCTTGTGTGTGCCCCCTTTGTGGCTCAGTGGGATAAGGGGGAAGAAGAGTACCCCTAGCATTGGTTGGGAGGTACCAGTAAATTATTGGACTGACAGACGAAGGAAGGGACATTGCGTGAGCTCCAGCATTAAAGATCATCAACGAAATTTGTATTCTAATTACAGTATTTGTAAACTAGTTATTATTGTTTAATGGAGATCAATTGCATGGTTATTAAATCTAATGGACAATTTTTTTTTATTGTATTGAGTGTGCATGTGGAACCAATTTTTATACTTAAACGAAGAGGTGAATTTCATTTGAGATTTGTCTCAGACCCAGATTAGTTCTATGATTTTTTTTAATAAAGGATATGATATTATTGCTAGTTATATCACACGATTGTTTTAAGATATGAATTTATCCGAAAATTGTCACACAAATTGATCAATTTTTCTACATAAAAAGAATAAGTGTTAACATTGGTTATTGTTATTTCTAATTCTTCAAATTCAGAGTTTTCGCGATTACTGGTAGTTTGAAGTTGCATGCAAGTAGTTTTTATAAAATAAATTTAATGTAAGAATTGTGCAAAAACCATGAAGGTTCCGGATCGGGATCTCGTTAAGCATTGATAATAATTGAAAACACCAGAGAACATGATCTTCTATATTAATTGGATTAGAGACCTTAGTCAATTATTTTTTAATAGGAAATTTTCTACGACTAGGGTTCGAATGTCTCTAACACTCAATGAAGATTGATAATTACCTAGATAAGGACATGAAATTTGATAATAATTCTTAGTTACATAATCACCTTGATTCCTTAACCCTAGTGATTGTTCTCATTGCAATATTTTATTTTATATAGTTTGGTTGATCATGGTTCAACTTAGTAGTTTCCCCTAGGGATTGAATCTGTGCGGTAGAGAATATATATATATAT